>PVLA01001261.1:166533-380716 GCA_004027455.1 Hydrochoerus hydrochaeris
AAGGAGAGAAGCCTTTGATGAAGAATATAAACAAAACCTAGAATATATGAAACAGATCCAAAGAGAATATCAGGAAATTAAAAACTCCATTGAAACCTGGCAAAACCTTTTAACAGAAACTAAAGACAAACTTTCAAAACTTGAAGATAGATTTGCAAAGTATGATCATGAAAGGAAGGATCTCTTAAAAATAACAAGGTACCAGGAAGCAACGATACAAAGGCTAGAAGATGACAAGAGGATTTATAACCTAAGAATAAAATATGTGAATGAAGGTGCAGCAACAAATACAAATGAAATAAAAAGGCTATTCATAGAAATAATTAAGGAAAACTTACCAAACATAGGTAACAGAAGTGAAGTTCAGATAAATGAGGCATATGGAACTCTAGCCAGCTACAACCCAAGTAGATCTATACCCAGATATATAATAATCAGGATCCCAGAAATCCATCACAAGAACAGAATACTAAAAGTGGTCAGAGAAAAGAAACAGATTACCTATAAAGGAAAACTCATCAAAATCACAGTGGACTTCTCAATGCAAACCATCAAATCAAGAAGAGCTTGTAGCAAAATATTCCAAGCCCTGAAAGAAAATAACCTCCAACCCAGAATGATGTACCCTGCAAAACTGTCTCTCAAAATTAATGGAGAGACAAGATATTTCCACGACAAAGAGGAACTGGGGGAGTTTGTGACCACCAATCCAACCCTGCAAAGAATACTGAAGGACATTCTACAGAGAGAGAAGAAAACCACCAGGATTCCAGGAATAATGGCAGAAAGGCCTCAAAGAAGGGGGCAGACAGTGGAATCAAGGAGAAAAGTAAACAAATAACAACAGAAACATAGCATGGCAGAGATAAAACAGAGAAGATTGGTTATATCACTGTTTTATCTTGACTGATTTTATTTGAATCTGGTATGCTTGAGAGTGTCAAGTCTGAGAGTAGGGGCAACTACTCTGAAGATGACAGGATTCAATAGGATACCCATTCTGGTTTGATTGTTAACTGCCTTTGAAGTCCTATAACGTCTCCAATGTTTAGATTTTATTAATAATGTAAAGCAATGCTAAGTTTATATTATATTTGATGATATAGACAATTTTATTGAAAATAACTAGACATCATAGTGACTACCGTAGATCACCTAGTGTTGTGCTTTTCTATGTTCTTTTCATTTCGTGTTTCTCTAGGAATTTGTATTGCTGACTTGTTTTGATTTGTTTCTCCCTCTAATACACAAAGGCTAGGTATATGTGTAGAGACTTATACATGTGTAGAACTTCTAAGTAGTTTACGAGAATGGATTATAGTTATTGTAAAGGAAAAAAAAGGAAAATAATATTCTAAAGGATATAACTGCATGTATGTTTGAGTATGTGGAATTAATAACCATGTTGCTAAAGTTTTAGTTGGATGGATGAGCAAAACTGACAGCAGTCTCACTGTTTGGATGTCTACTTTGTGGACTTTAGTTTTGTAACTTGAACAACTGCATCTAAGAGGAAAGTATATAATTAGCACCTAGTGATTTTTAGTGGTTACTATTTTTGTTTTGTTTTGTTTTTGAGATTTTGTATTGTTTCTACCCTCTTTCTGTTTCAAAATTTTTTCTTTAAATAAAACAATTTAAAAAAAAAGAAGCAAGAGGGGGAAAAGAAAGTGTTCTAAAAGAGATAACTGTATGTAACCTTAAGTGTGTAGGATTGATAAACATGTTACTAAGTTTTTGTTGGATTGGTGAATAGAACTGTTTGCAGCCTCACTGTTTGAATGTCCACTTTGTATGCTTTAATTTTGTAACTGGAACAACTATATTCAAGAAGACAATATGTAATGTATCAAATAGTGATTTCTTGCTGTTTATTTTTTTTGAAATTCTGTATTGTTTCTACCCTTTTTTCTGTTTTGCTTCACCCCTCTTTAAACTAAAAAAGAAATTCAACTCTGCATTTCATAGTTTATGATGGTAACACTTTGTTGAATGCAGGGACACTCTTAACCTGAAGCAAAATGACTTGAGCAGAAATCTCTCTAAGAAGCATTGATTGCTTTTATTCCTTGCTTGGGGAGAAATGCATCCCTAGCCTTTAAGACAAGGTCTTTCTCTTCAGAGCCAGCTCTGTCTCAGCAAAACTAACCAACACACACTCTGAGCATTATTGCAGTGCTTAATGGGTACTGACAACTTGATGTCCTCGCACAGGGCCAACCATGCAAATGCAAGGCGGCTGGGGGCTGTGAGGAATGGCTAAAGGAGTGTGGCAAGGTCTCCATGCGAAATCTCTCCCAGATGACCTGGGCCCTACTGCTTCTAACTCCAGCCCTAGTGAATCATTTCTTTACACTAAACATTGCCTTCTGGAAAACAGTCTTCAAAAGAGTATCATATATATCTCAGTAAGGTGCCAAGAAGGTACTACAAGAAAAAAAAAAAGAAGAAGAAGAAAGAAAGAACAAAAGAAATAAAGAAAGAAAGAGTTGAAATAAAGGTGGTAATGTAAAAAAATTGTGTGCTGGCAATTTTATCAAGAACTGCATTGCAACATGGGTACAAACAGAGTAGGTAACAATTATGACAGAATGGTTCCAGTATGGTTCAAACCCACGAGTACATGTCTAATGTGGTCTTACTATTTGTTTATATGAATGTTTAATAAATAAGCACAGATTCAACCTGATTTGTAATTGGCTCACTAATTTAATACAAATTACAGGTTTCTTTGAGACAGTGATTTTCAACTTTGGGTGATTTTGTCCTGTCCTCCCAGAGATAGTTGGCAATATCTAGAGGTTTTTTTTCTTTCTTTCTCTAGTTTTTAGTTGACACAGTGGGGTTTGCAGGGGAGATTCTGCAGATGTTGAGTGTGTAGAGGCCAGGGATGCTGCTATACATTCTACAGTGCACAAGACAGCAACCACCACAAGAAATGATCCAGCCAGACACGTCAATAGTGCTGCAGTTGAGAAACCCTACTTCAGGCTTGTAGGAAAGTAGCTAGGTATGTAGAAAGAGTACAACTGTAATGTAGCAATGTCTAGCTGTACATTGCTCAGAGACATAAGAGAAAACATATAAAATACGAACATAGAACGTGGCCCTTGAATGTTGTTCTTCTTTAAAAATTCATCACTATGTTCAACCGAGGCTGCCATTTGGAGAGTGGGTTTTCAGTCCCTACATTTGATCTCTTCACCACCACTTCAGTAGCCAGAGGCTAGGAATCTTTCCCCAGTTCATTTGAAGAGGCTCTCGAGCCTCATGACAGTGGTTTTCTTGGGGAAAATCTCTAAAAAATGTGTTTCATTCATATATCCTGATAAATGGCAAAAATACTTTAGTTCTTGGCTTCTAAATGTCCCAACCACATGAATGGAAGATAGATGTCATGTAAGGCTATCTTCTACTCTAGCATCTTCTGTATTTCTTTTCCCTCCAACGAGTGGCCTTTCCTTTCCTCCTTCCCTCCACTACAGTGTACATTCTTCTTCTCCATCCCATCAGTCCTTCTCTCAGAGCTGTAGCAGGTGACCAAGAGCTGGTAGAGAAGGGCCCACTGTCACCTGCTTTTCTATTTATTGGTTGTTGGACTTTAATGGCAACTGACCTGCTCTCAGTGACTACCTCACAGTGATTTTGTGAAACAAAAAGGTTCATCATTGTATCTTCCACTCTGGTAAAGACGCTCCAGATTTTAAAAGCCAACATAGAGAGCTAGGCTTGAGGCAGCCTGGGTCCTGAAATTTCATTCAGCCTTATTGCTTTGTATTAAGATAAGTCTGCTTTAGTCTTGAAAACCGACCTGGAAAAGAGGATAGGTGATATTTAGACATATGCTCACAAGGGACCCGGGCACTCCCTGATCTAGTTCACTGCAAACCAGAACTGGGAGTAGAAGAAATTACTTCAGTTCTTCCTAAACCCCAACCTTCTCCCCAAAAGGATCATCTTGGCTGCCAATCCTCTCTCCAAAGTTTCATCTGGTCTCTGACGAACGATCAAGTCTTCTCCTGAGAGTCAATACTTCTAGATGCATCTGTTTTCTCACAGAAATCTACTAAAACCTACATTAATGTTGGAAGACTCTCTTTTAGCACCAGAAGTGCCTGACCTAGCATCACAGAGCTCTCCTGTTCTGCCCTATAGATTTCCGGTTCTGTTTTCAAAGGGTCTGATAATGGGTGACTCTGGAATGCGCTCGCCAGGATAACGGAAGCGCCCCTGTGCTGTGGACTCATCTTTGCTCAGAATATTCTGGTTTGAACCTGGCTGGAACCTGACCAGTATCTAGAGGATGAAAGAGAAATGTTGCTGAGTAGTGAAGAGACTATGTCCAGACCTCCAGACACAGGGAGACAAGGCAGGAGTGTAGGGAGAATGCAGCTAATCTTCATTCTTAGGCAGAAGCTTGATGACACTGCATCCACAGCAACTAAATCCTGGCTCGTTCTTGCATTTGTTCCTTTCCAACAGGCACTTGGAGAGGAAAACAAAAACCACAAAAACAAAAAACAAAAAAACACAGTCCTTTCTTTTCCCTAGCCTTTACTCTTTTCACCAAGTTGTGATAAGCCACCTATTTCTATTCTCTAAATAATTTGAAATTTCACCTTTTCAGTGGGATTGGAAAAATCAATCCACCTGATTAAAAAGTAATCAGCTGCATATTTCCAAATGTCTCCTTAATCTTTTTCCTCTGTGTGGTTACAGACAACATGAGCCTCAAAGCCAGAGAGGACTGCGCTTCATGCTAACCGAGCTCAAAGGGTCTGCAAGTCTATTGGTCCTTCTCCCAAACAATCCGGCACTGTTACTGTCAGGGAGGTCAGCTTTCAAAATATTGCCAGACTGCTATGACCTTCACTCTCATTAATGCCCTTCTATTCCAAGGTCACAGGGAAAGTTTTGCTGTTTCTAATTTCTCTGGCTAAAATATTGTGGGAGCCAATGAGTAATGGTGCAAGTATAAATGCCAACTAAATAAAAAGATTTGAGGCATATCAATGTTTGTAGATAGGACTGAGAATTCAAGCAAAACCCACCATCGTAAATAGAGCGAGCCAAGGTAACCCAGGCAAATGTATACATTTGCATATGGACTCTGTGTGCCAAGATTTTTAGAAGAAGAATTACAGTCACTTCAGCAACCCAATTCTTCATGAAAAATGGTTCCTCTCTAGTGAGCAAAATGAAAACCAGCCTCCAGAAGGCTTTCAAATATAAGCAACAGATTACTGAGGGCAAAACAAGAGGAGAAGGATCCAGGTAAGCCTTGCCGTGATTCTTGGAGAAGTCATTTATTATGTGTGTTGTTTGAAAATGCAGCGAAGTCTATAATAATGAGACTGGAGAAAGCAAAGCATTTCAAACCCCAAACACAGATACATAGCCAGCTATTCTTAACTCTGCATCCCCAGAGCCATCAGCAGAAATCCTGGCCAACTAACTAGCTTCCTTAAACACCATAAACCACTGTTTTAAAATAATCTTGCCATGGTTTGAATTGCACTATAAATTTCACAGCCCCCTTTTCAGGCATCTGATGGAGAACAGGCAGCACATTTCACATTTTAAAGCCCAGTCTAAACTGAGACCAGATCAGAGGTGCTGGGGAGTCTACTTAGTGTTGAAGAGGCAGATTGTGATTCTCCAACTTGGAAGTCTTTGCATGGTTGGGAAGCTTGAGCACACAGAACACTAGTGAATTGGAAGCATCCCAGTGAAGGATCAGAGGCAGAGAGAGGCATTTACTGGGAAGGCTCTGCAGGCATAAATGATCTCAGCACTCAACCCTGTCCTGGGCCTGGCAAGCTCGGCTTTCCTCTCTGTAATCAAGCGGGGCAGTAGCTGTACCGACTGGAGACAATGTGTTCTGTGGTGGTCTTGGTCTGTGTGCAAGATAATGTGAGTCTGTGTAGGTCTCTCTCTTAAAGATCTACCTCTTTATCTGTGCTTGAGTTTTCCCAACCACACCTGAATCTTACAGAAGCGATGGAAATTTGTATTTGCCAAAACTATTCTAAAAAGGATGTCGACTCATGTCATTTAGAAGATGCACAGAACTGTTCTAATCTCACCAGTAGACAGATGAAAAATCCAACCATGTCCTAATTTAGACAATGGAGGTAGGTTGAGTTGCTTATAATGGCTTGATGATTTCCCTTATAAAATCAACTTTAAATGATACTTAAATTTTTGTTTCAAGTCACTTTTTGCTGAAGCTTAAGAGAACACACATTATACCTGTGTTTTCCTATAGGTTTGGAAGGATCTTCAGCTCAAACCTTTGCCCTCATGATCTGGCCTTATTATATACAAAGACAGAAAAGTGAATACAGGATAAGTTATCAAATATTCATTAGGAGTCACATGTGGTAGATTTACCTGTAATCCTAGCACTCTGGAAGGCTGAGGCAGGAAAATTGCAAGTCTGAGTTTAGCCTGGGTGACTTTTTGACTTAGTGTGACTGCCTCAAAACGAAAAAAAATTAAAAAGTGAGGTTGGATATAGCTCAGTGTGAGGGTCCTGTGTTCAGTCTCCAATAGTTCTTCAGGTATTTTCATAGGTCAAGTGATAAGGGGACTATCCAGATAGATAGACAGATAGATAGATAGATAGATAGATAGATAGATAGATAGATAGATAGACAGAGAGACAGAGACAGAGACAGAGAGAGAATGAGATACAGATATATAGAGTGATTGGTACAGGTTAAGTAATCCTTATACAAAATTCTGGGAACCAAAAGTATTATGGATTTTTTAAAAGTCTTAAAAAATTTTAAGCTATCATGAGGTAGCTTAAAGTTAAAACCTAAGTCTAAATATAAGTTTCATTTATATTTTATAAACTTACCTCATACATATAACATAAAGGTAATTTTATGTAGTATTTTAAATTATTTCATGAATGGAACAAAGTTTCATGATATAGAATTTTCATTTTGGAATATCAGACCAGTGGTCAAACAGTTTCATATTTTCAAGCAAATTTGGAATTTTTAGATGAGGAACACTCAACCTGCATATCTGGAGAAAGTTAAAAATCAAGATAAATATCCTAAAATAGCTAAGTAAATATAAAGTAGAATAAAATAAATTCTCAAAGAGGAAAATGGATTTGTGCAAATAAGAGTAAGTATCCCTGTAGATGTATTAATTATTAATCTCGTAGGAAGTAAAAATGAGTGTGCAAATTGGCCATCATTAGCATAGAAGTAATCAATAGGGTGTGCGAATTGGCCATCATTAGCATAGAAGTAATCAATAGAGCCCTGGGTGAAGGTGAGATTCTCCTGAGAGGGTAAAAAGTAGAACAAAAAGACATGATATAGCAACCACACTGGAGAAGCAGAGAACCAAAAAACAAATGAGTCTCCATAAGACTGTTAATCAAAAAGTGTGGAAACATGAGGTGTTGCAGAGAGCACAGGAAACAGACCAGAAGGCAGTAACTGGTAATCTATTTCAGGAAAGTTCTCCAAGCACAAAGGGGACAAATGAAGACAAGTAAGGCATAGCCTCAATTTTTAAAAGATCTTTGAGGTAACTTAGTGCACAAAAATGATGACAAGCCTGGCATTAAAGTTCAGCTTTAAATTCAGCATTTGTAATGGTTAATCTCGATTGTCACCTTGATTGTCTTGCATCTATGATATTAGTAAAGCACCTATGATCTCTGTGATATTAGCAGAGCACATTCTGGATATGCCTGAGTGCGTCATGGAGACATGACCTTGGAGACTATGTTTGGTCCCCTTCTTCTCTCTTTCTTTGTGCTCTGCTTCCTGGATGCTATGAACTGAGCAGATCTCCTCCTCCATGCCCTTCTGCCATGATGCTTCTCCCTTGGAACCAGCTGACTATGGACTAAACCTCTGACACTGTGAGCTAAAATAAACCTCCCTCCTTCAAGTTGTGTATGTCAGGTATTTTGTACAACCAACAGAAAGCTCACCAATGCACCACTTATATCACGGTGTTCTATAATGGTCCAAGGTGCTGGCCCCGTGGGAAGCAGAGGCAGATACTCTGTGCACTGCTGCTGTAAGAGCAGCCTTTGAAGTTATGTTTTTTTTTTAAAGTCCTAATATAGTATAATGACTTAAGCTAGATGATGACACCATGAATTTTAATAAAACATAGCTCCTGTATTCACAAATGTAACAATGACTGGAAAATACAAGTGGAAAATACCACACTCTAGCTCTGTGGATGAAAGCTACCAACACATGAGAAAGTACGTGAACTTCTCGCCTCACTGTCTCCTTGGTCCTTTTTGCTTTCATTGAAGGACCTCACAGCCAAAGCTTCTCTTATCACCTGTGGGGCTGCCAAGCAAAATGACTGCCAATGGTCTTTAAGCTAAGAATGAAAATGATTTGTGCTTTGGACACCACTTTTCCCTTAGGAACTTTTTATATTCCTACCACAGTGTACATAAGCAGAGCTGGATTCGAAGTGTTATTTGGGCATTTTAAAAAGTGCCAGTGTTCCTTAGCTTTATTTGCAACAGCATGGACCTAGTAAACCAGGAGCTCAGAAAAGAATGGTGGTTTATTTGAACCACCAAATAATTAAGGAAGTGCAGTTTACAGGAAGAAAGGGACAGTGATTCATAGAGCAGGAAAGTGCCAAAACCTGTGAACTTCAAACATTTGCTTATTTATTCATTCAGTCAATAGATGTTCACTAAGTGCCAGCTTCAAACCTAGCATTGCCATTAGGATGGGGCTACACAGGAAAATAACGTGATTTCTGAATTTTAGAACTTCATGGTGAAGAAAGAAAGAACCTTAGCATTTCTTTTGTACCCATATCCCGTCAAGAACTGCCCTTGGTCCTTTTCTAACTTTCACTGTTTAATAAGACAAATCTGTGAATCAGATTTTGCTGTATTAGTGTAGCAAAGGAGAACATTGAGGTGTAACTAAATCAAGTCACTGAACCAAAATCACATATCCAATGCATGGAATTTGATCCCAGCTTACCTGGCTTAAAACACCATACTTTTTTTTCTTGCATCAAGAGACCTCACAAAAATGAATAAGACTATCGACCTACCTTCAAAGGTTATATGAATGAGTTTATAAGCAATAACAACAGTATGACTCTACAACAAGGACATCACTTCTGCAGCTTACTTAGTCTCTTCTTACCACTGAGAATTTTGGAATCCAAACATGGGTTGCCCCTATCCTGAAGGACAGAGAATGGGGAGTCTCCTGGGAAAAAGGTATGTAGTTAATACTTAAAATATAGGAACTCCCAAGATGTGATAGATATGTTAGCCCACTTCCAATCTCTCCGGGGCCAGAGCCTCTGATTCCATTGTTTTCCACAAGAAGGGCATCAAGAAAAAGATCTAGGCATTGTATCATTTTAAATGAGATCAGTACTTCCGCTACTTTGGGTGTATATTTCTGTACTAAGAGTCATTATGTTGCATAATCCATATCCGTTTTTTATAGGGTTTTGTTGCTAGACAGATTTTAAAGCTTTCCAGAGTAGAAACTCTTTTGCTGCCTCATAAAATCTCCAGCTCACAAAGTGGTTCATCACACACATCAATGGTCATTAAAATGTTTGTTTACTGAATGAAAAAAAGAAAATTGCAGTCCTATTATGAAATTCTATTTTTTGTACAGTTTTTAATTTTATATGTAAAGTTTACTCTAAGTTCTAGGATAATGGTAAAATCAAACCTAAATAGCAAACACTGGGCCTTGGTTAGAGCAAACAACTGTCACATGTTAACAGTTTTTTGTTTTGTTTTAGAGTTGAGCATTGAGCCCGAGACTTCACATGTGCATTGTAAGTACTCTTCCCCTGAGAGACATCCCCTGCCTTTAATGATTCAATTTGTAAGGGAAAACCCAGCCTGAAATAATTGCTATAAAGATATGAGATATATATTCCTACTCCAGTTTTATTTGTCACTATATGAAGGTTCAACATTCATTAAAAAAAATCCATAATGCAGAAATAAAATTATAAACATCAACAAAATTACAAAATTTGTAGCCACTTAAATAAATGTGGGAATCAAACACCACACACACACACACATTTCTCTCTACACCAACCTAGAAACCTACTTATCTGTCAGTCCAAGAATACAAAAGTACAAAGCCACAAGAATGAACAGAGAGGCAAAGAGGAAGGTCTTTAATGAGCAACAATGTCAACAAATACCTGCTGGATGGAAAACCGTGAAGGAGTAAGAACAATTCAAGCACCACAGAAAAGGCAGCTGTGGGCCCACAGAGGCAGCACAGTGATAAATAAGCCATTCATTCTCAGGAACTCTGGAAAGGTCAGGAACCAGAGGCGCAGGGCCCACAGGAGGGGCAGGCATGAGGTCAAGGGTGGACTGAAGGTCAATACAAAACATAGTTAGCTCTTTAGATCACCCAGCACATCACTATCCATCCCCAGAGACAGGTGGTTTATTCTCTCCAACAATTGAACTGGACCTGAGTCACAGAAGACAGAAATAGCAAAAATCTGATGGTCAGACTTTTCTAGCCTACGTGGTTATCCCACCATCCTGAAGGCCACAGCTAGGTTTATAATTCTCAGAAAGATGTTTGGAAGATCCTTCTGTAGAGAAATTAAAGGGCTCTAAGAAAAGACACGTAGAATCCAGCAGCACCTTAGTAAAACCTGTTCATTCATTGTCATCTGTATTAATTACTCCATCACTGAGCCTTAGAAAACAGTTCACCAGCGCCTCCTTCCTCACAGCTGAGGGTCACCAGATCAGGTCAGCCCCCAACAAGACAGAGACAAAATAAGGAAATAGTAAACAAGGGAATCAGGGGAAGAAGAGATATATCAGGGATTAGAAAAAAGCTTCAAATAAAGCATGATTAACTTTCTCAGAGAGATTAAAAGCACTGCATCCATGAAACAGGAATAAAAAAGAATGCTATAAAAAACAATAAAAAAGAATGATCCTAGAATATGAAAGACTTTCTAGAAATTAAAAATAGGAACCTTGATATGAAAAAAAATGAATAGAAATTTAGGGAGATAAATTGCATAAAAATCTTCCAAAAGAGAGAGCAAAAAGACAAAACAGGCCTTAGGAGAGAGAAGATAAAATGTTTATTGACCCAGTTGGTTTCCCTGCTTTGGTTAACAAATGCTACCATGTACAAATACTCACTCAGAAGGGTCAATAAATGACTCATAATAGTTCCATAAAAGAAATCACAGGAAAGGGGAGAGAAATGAGCTATCAAAGAAATAGTTAAAAAGAAAATTTCATAGTCCCCTCTTTAGATTAAAATAATCGGTAAGTGTCTAACAAGGTACGACCCAACCTAGGACATCGCTTTGAAATTTCAGAACTCCAGAGGAAACACAGTGCTCACACAGCAGTGACAGAGGAGCAATATGACACTGGACTTGTATGCAGAAATATTGAAAGCTAGAAGATAATGGCTCAGTGCCTTTAAATTCAGAATGAGAATTATTTTTAATCCAGAATTAAACCCTTAGCCAAACTGCCAAACAAGTACAAGGGTAGAATAAAGATATTTTCAGGAAGGAAAGTTCCAAGTGAACTTACCTCACATGCACTCTTTTTTGGGGAGGGTGTGCAACCAGGCTGAGGGGAAAAAACAATAGGAAAACATGGGAACGGGAAGCAGGGGCTCCAACATGAGGAGTGTACAGGACCTCAGGATAAGTGGCAGAGTGAAGACCTGAGCCAGCCAGGTCTAGGGCCCCCAGAAAAACCAGGCCAAAAGAAAGAAAAGGCCTGAGCAGAGAGGTCTTGAGATGCTGCTACCATATCTGTTACATTTTACTATATGGAAAGTTTTGGGGAAGAATGTTGAAAGTTGTGGTAGGACTTAGGGAGAGTTATATAAGATGTCAAACTGGTGAAAAACAAGGCAATTATTAACTCCAACAAAAACAAAAAGTTGTACAAGAAAGGAAAAGTAATTATAGCATAGTGTTAGCTCAGTAGAGAACATTATTTACATGGTTATAATAATCTAAATCTGAATATTGACTTAACTAAAAAGAGGAATAAGGAGAGTGTTGTGGGATAAAAGATTTAAACTGTTGCCAGCTTTAATAGTCACTAAATAATGAACTAGGAACATATATATATATATATATATATATAATTTAGAAATATAGAGATAAATACTAGAAGCAGCAGCTAAAATTAATTAAAAATAGTTGCCTTCATAGAGTGGCAATGACAGTGAGCAGGGTAGGATAGAATTGTTGTGTTTCCTCTTCCTTTTATTTATTAAAATCCTTTCATAATATTTGACTCTTAAAATGTGTCCATTTATTTGTATAAATTTACACTTATTTTTAAAAATATTAAGCAGCCGTAACTTTGATTGCTAAGGGAGCTCATGGTCAATGAATTAGATACATTTCTGCCCTCAATAGTTGTACAGTTTAAACACTAAAGCTAAGAAAACTAAGTAGACTATTTTCTAATATTACAAAGCCTAAGAGAGTTCAGAACCAGTCCAAATGTGTCTGCCTCACGAAATCGGAGAAATATTTTAAGTGTAAAGAACTTACATAAACGGATACTCCCATGATTTTCCAAGATGTTTAGGAGATTAATCAGAAAAACTTTATCACAATTTAACTGATTATTTTTACATGGTAACACTTGTTAATCAAAGCAGGGAAACCAGTTCGGTGTAGGGAGAATCTGATTTATCTTTGAGTCTAAATTCAAATAAGAAGTTACCAGAGATAAGTGGAGTTTGAGTTAAATCTTCAAGTACAATTAGAAGTTCAATTTAATGGATAGGAGATCCTTTCATTTGGAAAGGAGGAAAATTCTAGGTCAAATGCAGATTCACAGTGGCCCTGAGGATGCTCAGAAATTTGCAAGATTTGGGGAAATAAAACACTAAAGACTTCTGAAGAATGTAACCTGCTAATCCATCCCTAAACTGCAATTTCTTCATCACAGCAGAAATCTCTAGTAGACTAATAAAGACTCTGCCTCAAGCACCATCATGACCAAGCAATTGCTAGCTACCTCACAACAATAATAATGTGTTAATGACTTTGATAAGGGAAGATACATATCATTATCACCTCTTAATTACCTTTTAGGCAATGGGAAAATAGCTGTAGAATTCACAAATCAAGGAAATCAGGAAGAACAGTTCCCTTAAACTGGTCCCTCTGATTGTTAATTTTGCATTATTTCCCCCATTAATTGTCTTTTTTTTTTTTTAAGCTTACTTGTCATTAGTTACAAAGGAAAGTACAGCCTTGTGGCTAGTTCAATTAAGAGCATGGTGTTTAACTGGAAGAAAATAACTTCCTTCAGGCTCAAGGCTTTAGCCTTGACCCCAGTTGTTTATTCCTCTCAATCTTCTCATTTGCTGGACAAAGCTTTACACATTTATTTTGCAAACCAAAACCCAGGATACACTGCATAGAACATGACGCTGCCCTTTGGCATGGCCTCTAGTGAGGGTGGTAGATGGTGTCACATCATGGCAGGAGCACAGGGTCACATCTTGAACCAGGAGCGAAAGGCAGCTGTGTGCAGTCAGGCTCAAGTTCTCTGCAGAACCACTTTAGTCCCCTTTGAGGGTACCTCCCTAGTGACCTCTGGTCCTCCCATTGGCCCCACCTCTTAAACATTCCATGCTGCCCACTAATACCACCACCTTGGTGATCAAGTCTCTACCACATAAAACTCTGGGGAACCAACCACATCCACATCATAGTAGGCAAATCTAGACCATTTCTGCTTCTTCCACACTACAGTCAGATACCAAAACCAAACTCACTTTCCCGATAAAGTGAGGAACAGCTTGAGTTATCACTCACCAAGATACTCCCCAAATTGACACCCATCCTTTATACATCTAAAGCATGGAATCCCCGAAACTTCAGTCCTGAGGTATCCTGTTCCTAAAATATTGTCCAATGGCCAGCTAGGAAATGAGTGACTTTGTGTGGTGAGTCATTGTCCTTTACTGTTTTTCCCCCCACAAGAGATTGTTACCAGCTTTTTGTGTGAGATGCTCTTTGGGAGTTGGAGGGCATCTGAGCACAATTCCTATTATCACTTCAGGATGTGTCTTTCCTAATATTATCTAGCACTCGGTGAAATTCTTTCTCAGCTGTTTAAGACTCTCTCTTCATTTTTCACTGTTAATTGCTATATTGTTAAATGCTCCAGAAACCATTTCTCTATAGGTTGATAAAATCATTGCCAACACAGCCAAGAGAGGTAGGGGAAGAAGATGCAAAGTTGAGAAAGAAGTGAAAAAGAGGGAGGAAGGGGGGAATAGGGAAAGGGAGAGGAGAGGAAAATCTGGGTTGTCAATATATTCAACTAGAAACAGTAAAATACACTGGTTCTTAAACTTTGCCTGCCTTATTTTTATTTTTACTGATTTTATTTTTGTTCTGAACCAAAAGTAGAAGAGTTGCCGAAGTTCTTTATATTCATGAACTCAAGGCAGTCAAGATTACCTATCTGAGCTACAGTTAACATAAAACCACAAATGATGAGTGGGCAACTGAGATGACCACAGATTTCATTATTTGGATAGGATAAAAATAGATTAGAAAAAGTTATTATCTAGATTAACAGTCATTCTGATTTTTCTTTACTGTTTCTGTATGATGCGTCTTTTTTAAAAAAAAAATTGAATGGATTGTTTGAATTTTGTGGAAAACAAAAATAGCTCCGGCAAATGCAATTCCCTGGGCTAGTTTATATCTATTCCTGCCCCATAACCAGACCTGGAGCTGCTCTCATCTCTTGATGGCAAGTGCTGGGGGTAAGTGAGGGATGCTTATCACTCCCTGGGCTGGGCACGGGTGGCATCTATGACATCAAGCAGATAAAAGTTCTAGTCAAAGGGAGGAAAGTGAGAGAGAAACTAGACAGTCCTGCTGGTCTATCCCACCCATAGAAGCCTCCCCCACGGCCCCCCCAGGCCCCCCTCCCCCACGGCCCCCCCAGGCCCCCTCCCCAAAGGCCCCTTTGCCTCTGGATATTTCTGGAAATCAGTTTTCAGTGGCACTCAGAGCCTGGCATTTTACAAAGATGAAGAGAAATTTGGACTTTAGGTGATGATGTTAGAGAATCACCTGCAGTTACCTTTTATAATCAAATAAATCTGGAGCATCTCTGCCTAGTTGAAACTGGGATGAAAGGAGAGGGGGGAGGAAGACAGAGGGGAGAGGGAGAGGGAGAGGGAGAGGGAGAGGGAGAGGGAGAGGCTGTAACCTGCCCTGTATTTGCTCTACAGGTGACATAATAGGTGACAGCTGTGAGAACAAGGAAGCAGGAAACTCTAGTTTCTATAAGCTATGCAAGAGACCCTGGGTGTCTGACACTGGGCTAGTGGGGTAGAAGAATAAGAGAATGAGCCAAGTGACAATGTTCTGTTCTTCTGGCCATTAAGAAATAACAGTAAAAGCTAGAGTGCTGACTGTGGCATCAGACTGCTCCCAACAGAATCTCAATTTTTGATTGGTCAAGGGATTTTTGTGTTTTGGTGGCTGGTAGTGTAAGATTCACACTAGAAAAATTCTCATTAAATTCTTAAAAATAAGTCTAGAAGTAGGAGAGGTCAAGATAATGTTTTCCATTTGATATAAGAGAACTCAGAAGCAGATTAGAAGATAAAAGTAATCTCAAGAGGCTCACACTCATCTCAGTGTAAAACCTCTGCTGTATGTCAGTTGTTCATTTTATTTGTCAAAGGTAAATTTTTTTACACATTTAATTTTTTCATTTATTAAATCGGTGATTTACATTTACTTACGTATCTATAAGTAAAATTTTTCCCCAGGTAAAAATTTCCCAAATTGACTAAGAATATTTAAGTGATTCAAATGCCAAAAATAAAATCATATATGAAATGATGTTATTTCAAATAAAGCATCCTAGGGGGGAAAAAAAAGAAAAGAATTGCAATTTTGCTACATATTTATTGAATGTCTCTTTCTAACTTTCTATGTCTCCACCTCTAATTGGTAAGTTAGTGACAATAGTACTTAGGGCTATTGACAATATAATATCCTAGAATAGTAACTATCACTATTCCAATCATATCTAATTAGTATCTTAGGGTAGTACCAAGCTCTCAATAAATGTGAAATTTACTGTATTGATAATTGTCTAGAACACACAGGCAAATCCTCCATATAAATTCTCTTTAATCCTTACAATAGCCAGGAGCAAATGGGGGCAAGGAAGATAAATGGTTCCAACATGCAAAGCTGGGACTCTACCACTTTCTGAGAAAACCGGTTTATTATAGTCTATGATATTAATATTACAGCGTGCCACACTTTAGGTACATACTGGAGATAATAGGCTTTATGTACTACTAGACCAAGGTCATAATCATTATGCAAAACTTTGTTTGAGTTACAAAAGCATGTTCCAAAGTTCCACAGAAGGTTGTTAGCAATGAATTAGAGGACACAACTGGAGCCTAATTTGCAACTTCTTGTACAATTTCAAGTCAACCGTAGTCATGTCCCTCATAAGAATTTGCAGCAGCTCTTACTGACTGAACTGAACCATTACCAGTTAATGATCAGCTTTGAATTTACCAGATTACAAAGCTGAGACCTGCAGAGGTAACGTGCTTTGAGCAGTTTGGAAACCTTCCTCCAGCATATGTTTTCTGAAGTGTGTTTATTGGTTTGGCTTTCCTTAGAGACTGAGCTAGCTCTCGGTGACCTTTATAACTCCAGAGCCAGCAGGTACTCAAGAGTCTTTGTGGAATGAATAGATTAATACAAGTTAAAGGTGGAGAGACTTCAATTCTATATAAATGTAGAAGGGGGATAGAGGAAGGAAGGAAGGAAGGAAGGAAGGAAGGAAGGAAGGAAGGAAGGAAGGAAGGAAGGAAGAAAAGGGCCATGGTAATGGTTACCTGTCTAACACAACTGTGTTTTTTGCCTCATTGCTGGATTGAAAAATTCCAACCCTAAGATTCTATGAATTATTGAATACCTACCACAGTTTTAGCACCAGAGAAAAGGAAAAACAAGGAGAGTTTAACAAATAGACATTAGTCACAAACTTATTTTTTGAAACTGGAAGACATTATGTCACATGAATAAGTAAGGCAGAGAAAGGCATACTGCAGATTCTCACTTAATAGGGAAGCTAAACAAGTTAATCTCACAGAAGTAGAGTACTAGTTAGAATACTAGCTACCAGTGGCTGGGAGGGAGTGGAAGAGGAAGTAGAGAAAGGATAGTTAATGAACACACGGGAGCAGTTGGATAGGATGAATGACTTCTAATACTGTAAGGTAAATGTGGTTAACAACTAATTGTGTATATATTTCAAACTAGCTAATGAGAGGATTTTGAGTGTTCTCAACACAAAGAAATAATAAATGTTTGTGGTGATGGTATGCCAGTTATCATGATCTGATCATTATACATTGCATCTGTATATAAAAATATGTTACTGTACTCCATAAATGTGTACCATTGCAAAGGCAAGCAGAAACACCAAAATGACACCCGGGACTTGGGGGCTGATTTATTTGCATTGACAGGCACGGATTGAGATCATTCCCAGAATATCAGACCCTGATCTCTGGTGATCTAGAGCTTATATGAGATAAGCAAGCAGGAAGTACAGAGGCAGAATGGCTTGTCAGTTGGGCACTAGTTTATACAATGTACATCACAGTGACCAGCTATGCATCACAGTGACCAGCCATTTCTAAGAGACAGGAGCAACCGGAACTGAAACAGGAATTATCACCTAGGCAACTAAAAACTGAAGTATACTGGCTGTCTTGGGGGAGCATTTTTTTCCACATCATTATGATATGTTAATTAAAATATTTTAAAAGCTATTTTTAAAAAGCATGTAATTTAATTGACTAATATGAGCTATTCCCAGGACAGTATAGCTGAGCCCATAATTAGGCTCTAAATGACTCTTTACAGATGAGATCTTGAGGTCAGAAGACAGGTCTAGAGGTGTGGGCAGGAGGAATCTAGGGATGTTTCTATGTAATTTCAGACCCAGGCTTCCCCTGAAGGATGACAGGGAAGATCAAAGAATTGTGTGAAGACTCAGGAGCTGTGAGTCCATTTGGCTTTGGGGAGACCAGGGTGGCCAGAAGAGGAAGCCTAAGAGGACGTTTGGGCAGGACTCACTGCCCATTATTTCTCCTTGTGTTTCCACTGGGTGAGGTAACTTGCTTGGCTGGAATTGCCCCTTGGCTGATGGGTTCCTGAGAATGTGGCAGATAAAGTGGTCATGGCAGCGCCAGGCAGTGCATTCTGCTTCCCAGATGGTGATTAATCCAGGCCAGGAAGCGTCACAATTTCCCCAAGTTCTGTGACTTCACAGAAGTTGCAGGGAAAAGGGTGGGGATAAGAATAAAAAGCTTGCTTCACCGCCTCGGAGGGTGGCATTTTATAAGAGGCATATGGAGCCAGTATGGTTTCTAAGATGGTTTCCACATGTATGCGCCTCTCTTTAGGCTAGATAACAAACAGAGAAATATCCACTGGGCTGCAGTGTTGGGTGATGTACTTTCTGTCACTCTCGGTTGTCAAGAGTTGCTATGATAGGGAAGTTTTTTCCTTTACTTCTGAGGACACCCTGTACACTTTATGGATTATGTAATAATGGGTATCCGTGAAAATAAATTTACCACAACATCAGAGCTATCATTATATCATCCCGATCATCTCAAAATAATAACTGTTTGGAGCCATTGTGATATTTATAAAAATATCAGAGCTTTAACAAAGTAAAAACATGCTACAAACGAATGCCTTCGTAATTTTATGCAAATCACTCAATTTAAATAAAATAAACATTAATTAAGTTTATATATGCAGATTAATTCTAACTAGCCATATTTTCATACTTAGTTATTATCTATAATCTCACTGCAATTGGCTCTATCATTTAGAAAATATTAATAAAAGAATGCTTTAAAGGGTTTAAATTTCTATGCATTAAATATGAAATATTATTCAAATTAAAAAAGGGATGCACTTAAAAAACATCCTATGAAACAGTATGAGATAATCTTATAGGACTAATTTTATGTTAATTTGAGAGTTTACCTGTTAAGAAAAAAGCTTTGTATATTTGTGCCCATCTATTTCTGTGGTCACACTGTGTTTGGTTGCCAGACTAAGCCTCAGGGTGATTTCTTATGAGGACAGTAAAAGAGATCTTTTGCCAGTGAGTAAGTCTGCCAGAAAAAATGTTTGGGGAGAAATATTGAGAGGAGAGTGATATTTTGTTTTATATACAAGCAAATAATCGTAACAGTTTTAATGAATGTATCCTCTGCAGCCTAAATACATTTCAAATCACATTTTCAACAGACATAAAGTAAGACTCATTGCTTGCAAAATTCATTTTGCAGGTAGAAAAACTGATTGCAAGAATAGATGACTCGTCTAAAGACAGATTGCCAATAGTAGATCAAATCAAATGCAGCCATTTTGACTTTCGGCTCAAAGTTCTTTTCACTAAATCTCATTTACGTCTAGGATTTCATCAGCACAGGACAAGATCTTAGCTCAGAGAAGGGGGTCACAGGGAAAAACAAAGGATCTTAGGATATTTCTGCCTTCATGTATTCCTCTTTTAACTCATAGTGGAAATTAAGTCACTGGTCCCCAAATGTAGTTGATCATCAGAACTACTCATACAGCTTTAAATATATGCAACAATCATGTCCCACACTGCAGCTAATAAATTGTAGTACCTGGATTGGAATCCTTTCAGATTCCTTTTTGAACAAAATATAGAGATATATAAAAATATTTGCTCATCACCTGTCTAACACATTTCTGTATTGTTTTAGTTCTTATTTGGAAATGTCTGGCTTCTTATAAGCTTCTTCATCTTTTTGTTTTGTTTTTTACTTTATATGTTTTCTGATTATCTATTCTTATAAATGCTCCCTCAGCCAAAGGATTTGGATGATCATTCAAGTTTGGGAAGCAGATGATATTGGAAGGTTTCAAAACACTTTATTTTAGAATTTAAAAAAATTTAAGAGAAATAATTTGGGGAGGGAGTGTCTTTCTCATCAACTTGTCAGAAATTCTGGAAGCAAGATATTCTAGAAGCAGTTGTCTGCACAATACCATTCACAAGTAGAGGAATCCCGTGGAATATATATACCAACCAGAGATAACTCTTATGAGGGGAGAAACAGACTCAGGGTCATATGGTTATATGAGCACCAGCTCATATTCAAGTGTTATTCTGTGACTTGTTTTGATTCTCTGAATGGTAGTTTGGGATGGAAAAAAATGTCTCTTTAGGAGAAAAATAGTGTCAATTTCATCCTCTCTCTTGCAAAGTTCAATCGAAAAACATAAAATTAAAAAATGATAATTTTTTTTATTCCTCCAGAATGCTTGGTAGAGGATTTTAATCAATCCAATTTTGTGATGAATTGGTAATAGGATAGTTTACCATTTCATGTAATATTTTTATCAGTAAACATATCCTAAATATACTCGTGTTGCTAGAGAATATGGTAGGTGGGCAGCTATTTTTTTTTTTTTGTCTTTTTTTTGAGACAGGGTCTCTCTATGCAGGTCGGCCAGCCTTGAGCTCACTTTGTCACCCAGGCTGGTCTCAAACTCACAACGATCCTCCTGCCTCAGCCTCCTGAGTGCTGGGACTTCAGGCGTGAGCCACCACAACCAGCTCTGGGCAGCTATATTTTGAGATCTCACTATGCAGTTCTTCAGGTGCAAATGAACTGGCACAAAGCAACTAAAGAGGAGTGTCTTGCTGTATCTACTCTTTCCATCACCACTGAGACCAAGGGGTTAGAGTTGACACAGAATGCATTGTGCACAAGTGTGCACACACACACACACATACCCATCCACAATGAGGCTGACTTCATGTCACTGTGAATTGGATACTGTGAACGTAACAGGGATGATGATCATTGTCTTGCTAGAGCTCAAATTCCATTGCTCTACATAGGGACTCAGAGAACCAATGTGCTTTGTTTGGGTCTGGACCACAGGGTTGATCTCTGGGTTCCTTGCTATTGAAAGATGAACTTTGAAATTTTAAAAGCAGGGAGGCCTGCTACAAGGTTTCAGGTCACTGAGGGCACACCCCAGAGACACTGTGGGCACTGGTCTCTGCATCATCCCTCTCTCTTTTTTACATCTCAACAGTGAGGTAACCAGTTTTGCCCTGCCATATGCTCCTGGCAGGGCAAAACTGGTTACCCTGCCACAGGCCCAAAGCAAAGGGATTAAAACCTCTAAAACTGGGATCCAAAAGAAATCTTTTCCATATATAAGCTGATCATCTTGAGTATTTGTTACAGTACCAGAAAACTGACTATCACATGTGTCATGATGCTCACATCATGAGCAAAACAGATAAGATTTTGTCCAGAATGTTGGGGGGAAAAGCAAGGCCATTGCCTTAGTCAGTTTTGGGTGTTATAACAAAATACCACAGACTGAGTGGCCTATGTAAAGAAAAAGTTTATTTCTCATGGTTCCAGAGGTGGGCACAAATGACATCAAGGTGCTAGAAGTCCTGGTGTCTGGTAGGGACATCTCTTCCTGGTTTGCAGAAAGCTATCTTCTCATTGTGTCTCCCAGTTCTAAAAGAATGAGCTCTGGTCTCTTTCTCTTCTTAGAAGGACACTAACCCTATTCTAGAGGTCCTAATCTCATTAAAACCTAATTAACTCCCAAAGGGCACATTGCTTAATACCAATCATTGGAAATTAGGGCTTCAACATATGGATTTGGGGAAACACAAATATACAGCCATCTAAGCCTATATTATCCACCAAGATAGCCCCTAGTCATATGTGGCTACTGAGCCCTGAGCACGAGACTCATCCAAGCTTAGATGTGTTGTGAGTATAAAATATACAAGATTTGGAAGATATAGTACACATACGCTTGCTGGAAAATAACCCACTAATCATTTATTACCTTGATGATATATTAAGTGATAATATTTTAAATACATTGGGTTAAATCAAAATATTTTGCTAGATTCTTTTACTTTTTAAAATGTAGCCTCTAGAAAGTTTAAAATCATTTCTGTGTAATTTGGGTCTTGCATTACTTTTCTATTGGATACTGATGGTCAAGTTTGGCAGTTCTCACGTGGGGGCAATTTAGGCCTCCAGGAAACATTTGGCAATGTCCAGAGATATTCTTTGGTTGTCAGAACTGGGGGAAGTACATGCTACTGGCATCTAGTTGGCAGAAGCCCAAGGTGCTACTAAATAGCTTACAATAGCCAGGGAAGCCTTCTCTTAATAACAAATAATTATCTGCCCAAAATGTCAATAATGCTGAAGTTCAGAACCTCTGCTCTGTAAAAATCAATTAATAAACTACCAAAAGCTTCATGTAAACAAGTAGATAATCTATAAATCTATATCTGTGTAGCAGAATCTATACAATGTAGTAATCTGGAAATACATTATCATTTGCAATGGAAGGGGTCCAAGGTCAGAAGCATCTATGCTATGGGACAAAAGAACACAAGAACAAGGAATCCAGAGCAGCTTGTCTCAGGCTTCTCCTTCAGATGCTGTTGTTGATGTGGTAGCAGCATGCCAGCGACAAAGAGCTCAAGAGGCTCTCAGAACCCCTCATAAGCAGGAGGTTTACAACTTGGGGCTTCCGCTAATGGGCCTGAGTAGTCAAACAAATATTCACAACAAATGTCACTGAGTCCTAAAAGTTTAAAAACAACTTGCTACCTGTAATTCAAACCTAATTGAATATTACCTTCTATAATGAAGATTTTTGAACTCAAAATGTTGGTTAAGTGGTTCATCTCAACAAAGTTTATTTCTACATGCGTGGGCCTTGCATTTTAGGAAAGGTAAGAAATTGGCTGAAATCACTCCTCACCCTATCATGTTCTAGAAATGCTTTTCTTGAGAAAGTATGCCTGATTTCAGCTGATTTGCTTTCCATGTGTTTTTCTTTTTTTCCCCTTAATCCAACCTTATACAGAGTTCTGATTATTTCAGCTTTCTGGTTGTCTGAGTTTTAGGGAAAACAGAACCACCATATTTGGATTTGATTCACAAAGTATTTGAAGTTGTTAGATCAAAAGGTTTGGGGACTTCAGCTAAATATTTGGAACTGCTATGCCTGTTTCTGTTTTTAGGAGTAGGAGAAGCACATGCTTCCGGGGACCCAGGTCCTGCTTCTTTTCACTGCTTCTTCTCAAAGTTGCACTGATACTGGGGATTTAGATAAATAAAGCTTTCTCATTCATGCATTTGCTTTTTTATTTTCAGGGCACCTGAGGTTATTTCTAAAGAGGCAGAAAGTAATGTTCCCTTAAACTCACAGTCTTCACACTTCAGGCACAAATAAGATTCCGCTTGCAAAGCAAAAATAAGCTGGTTAGTGATCAGTGAAAGAGCATTATCTTGTTAGAGAAAGCACTTAAGGAAGACCAGGACTGGTCTGCAAGTACTGTGCTGTATCATCCAACCACAGAGAGATAAAAAGAAGCCACACCACTTTACATAACTTTAAGACCTCATGTGACCTTCCAGGCCCTTCTCCTTTAGCCAGATTCATCATTTGCCTGCAATCATTTGCCTGCAAACTTTTAAGCCTAATTCTCTTCTGAAGTAAAATATATCTAGAAAAAGTATATATTGGATGACAAAAATAAATTTATATTCCGACTGATGAAGAGCAGAGAAAACACTCAGTTGAGTTATAATTGTTCCCACACATTGCAATTCTTCTTCTGCATACTTGGCAGGATTGCATTTTCTCATCCTTTTGAATTTAGATGGGGCTCTGTGAGTGGCTTGGCTAATGAAGTGTGAGCAGAAGCGATGCATGCCACTTTGGGTCAGCTTTCTGAGGAAGTGATAATGATAGTACAAGTAAGCCTGGATCCTCAAGGCACCTAGATAATCAGAGTCCCTCTGCAGACAGCCACTTTGTATATGCAGTGAAGTGCTAAGCCATGGTGACCTGTTGTTTTTCCTTACTGCGCATGCCCTCAACTGTCCAGACTGACAGAATGCCTTGCTTTCCCATTCTATACTGTCCCCCAAATGTCATGCTACTTACTTCTTCCCAATGTAGCATGAGAAAGGGAATTTAATAAACACACTAGAAAGTGACCACTTCAGAAGAAAAATGTATGTGACATATAGGAAAGAGAGTAACCTTTGTGACATTCATTTTGTGCACTGTCTGTACTGCAGTTACAGTGCCTGCTCAACATGTTTGATCTTTGATCTCATGATTTGTTCCATTTTTTGCCAAAGAATAATTTTTAATGACTGATTTTTCCATGCCCTGACTTTGGGTGCAGCCAACTCTCCATTACTTTTGAGGTTTGTGGTCTTCTTTGGCCTCCTGTAGAGCAGAGACTTCCAATTCAAAGAACACCTGCAGTGCCTGGGACTCTGCATCTAATTTTTCCATGCACTTTTTTCCAATTCATCCACTGTGCTGACCGCAAGCATCCAAGCATGAAGACTGAATGTTAATCAGAGAGGGATTTGGGTGAGTCGTGGCAATGTCTCAGTTGGAAATTCCTCTAGCCACTAGGACATGTGTTGACCACATGACTATCGCTGGCAGTAGCATATGCTGTGTGCACCAGCTGACCACCAATCACTTGGAAGTTTATTTTTCTTTTTGGTTTCTACTTAATTTGCTACTTTATCATACTGAAATGTGTACCTCGTAAAAGAAAACTCAAGATCTATAATGAAGCACTACAATCCACTCCTCTATCCGTCCTGGCCCAGGATTTATACTCTTTGGATTATCCAGTTTAAAATCCGGTCACTGTTTTTGTTTCCATGAGTCTCAATAACACTCATCTATGGTGTTACACAGTATTTCAGATTTAGATAGATGTATGGATATTCATCGTGGAACATTAAATCTTAGATTTTTATTAATACCTTCTTCTCTTGCAAACACACAACACGCATGCACACACATGCAGGCATAAAGTACCAATTAGTTTTTGCCATCTAATGACATATCCCAAAACTTACTGGCTTAAAGTAACTATTTATTTATTCATAATCCTGTGGATCAGCAGGGTAAATGATTTGGTTAAGCAGGGAAATTTTTTCTGGTCTGAACCGAGCTCATTCATGCAGCTGTGGGAGTTACCAGGTAGAGTGCAGGGCTGGCTTAAGCGGCCCCCACTAGAATGACTTTTCCAGGCTCCTGAGTTCTTTCACCCCTTGCAGGCTAGGATAGCCTTATCCATGTAGAGGGCAGAGAGATATAAAACAACCACAACAAGTATGGGTGGCTTCTAAGGAGCCAGACTCAGAACTGATCCATGAGTGACCCCTTACCGCATTTTCTAACAAGTCCGAGACCACTGGTGGAGGGAGAAATAGAAACCAAATCTTGACAGGAGATACTATTAAGTTGAATGGCAAGAATACAGAATGAAAAATTGTGGTCATTTTTCTGACCTACCATATAACGTAAATAATATATACTTGTCCCTTGGTTTCTGTGTGGGATCTGTTCCAGGACATCCTTGTATACCAAAAGCTGTGCAAGCTCAAATTCCTTATATAAAATGTAGAATTTGTATGCAGCCTATTATAATGGTTTATGTCTAAAATGCCTCCCCCAAAGCCTCATGTGTTCATAGTGTGGCTTTTGAAAGTGACTGAATAGTGGATGTGTGAGATTGGGTCTTGGGTACATGGTAACTGATTGGATTAGCATGGTTCTAGGTATGGCTAAATGGGTTTATTGAAGACAGAAGACTGACCCTAGATACAAATGGTACCAACCAATAGGCTTGTAGCCTGAATAAAATAAAAAGGGAAAGGGAGGGCCACTGCTGCTGCTGCTTTTTTCTGCCTGCCCTGCCATGGATTATTTTTCCTCCGCCATTCCCCTCTGCTATGCTGCTCTACCTTGGATCCAGCTGACTATGCAATGAAACTTCTACAAACCATCAACTAATATAAACCTTTTTTCCTTTAACTTGTGGATGTTGGGTATTTTGTCCCAGAAATGAAGAACTAATTATGAAATCTATGTACATCTTTCTTTATATTTTATTTTACTTTTTCTTTATCCTTTAAATCATCTCTAGATTATTTATAATAGCTAATATATTATAGGTGTTGTGTAAATTGCTGTTGTATTATTTAGTGAATAATGACAAGAAAAAAATTGTACATGTTGAATACAGATGCAAATTTTAAAAAGTACTTTTGTTTCAAGGTAGATTGAATCTATAGTTGTGGAGCCAGCAGAGGCAGAGGTGACAGAAACAGAGGGTGAGGATGCCAACTGTACACACACACATCTGCACCTCACCTCATCCCCATTTATTAGCTATAATTTACTATAAAGCTCCAATTTTAGTAGAAACAGTATTCAGTATTTCTTCTGTTATGGTGATGCATGTTTGTTTACAATTAGGCTTTGTGATGAACTGAAATTATAATTTTTCTTACATAAGGACTTCTGCTATGATCTTCAGAGTAAATAATTGTTCTGAGTTATTTGCTTAGTTCTGGTATGAGCTAGATCAGCTCTGCTCTCTGTGCAGTAAGTATGCCTTTACTGAGAACAAATACTACCAATTATTTAATCAATTTCTTTCTACCATGCCTGGATTCACCGTTCTGGAGTCTTCAGCCTGTTTCAACTGACTGCTACTGGGCCTGCCACATACTAGTTACTCTGAGGCTCCCTTCACTACTTTCTTCTGTAGCATGGCCTGTTTCCTGGCTCTTAGCATCTTCAGTCTTCTTCCCCATTTTGAAGGAGTATCTTCTAGTAGGTCCCTGAGAACATGTACACAGATGGCAATTTGTTCGGACTCCTTTTTGAGGATGTTAGCAGCCTGCAAAGGAGTCTAAGGCATAAGTTATTTTCTTCAGGATTGTTAAGGCATTGCTCTTCTACCTTCCAGTATCATTTTTGAGATCTCTGAAGCAATTCTGAGGCCTGAGCCTTTGTACATAATCATATTTTCTTGACTAGACACTTTCAGGAGTGTTTCTTTATTACTATAACACTGATGTGTGTGACTAGGAGTCTGTTATTTGTTCATGTTGTAGGGTATATTAATTCAATCTAGTAACTTTTCTGTGTTATTCTGAGACTTCATTGAGTATCTTTCGTGGATATTGTCACTTCTTAAAATTGTCTTACTTTTTGGAGAGTATAAACTTCATTTCTCTTACTCTTAATATTTATTTATTAAAATTTTTGAATTCTAAGAACACTTTAAGTCTTGTATATCTTTTTGAAAATGCCGTTCTTATTTCATGAATACAATATATTTTATCTCTCTCAAGGTTTTTTTTTCTGCCCCTTTCACGGTTTCTTTTCTCTGTTATGTTTACTAATTTTAGACTTTTGTTTTTGTAGTTCTGGGGGTTAAATCCAGGGGCCTATTTTACTGAGCTAAATCCCCAGTCCTTCCAAAGTTTTTGGACAGAGTCTCCCAAAGTTCCTACATTGCCCAGGTTGGGTTTAAACTTGAAATTTCCTGCCTTAGCCTCCAAAACTGCTGTTGTACAGGTATGTACTACTATCCCCAGATGAGACTTGGCCTTTTTTGTTATAGATTTCCATCAAATACCTGTTACTTCTTCGCTGTCCATTTTCAATATATGTTCTGAAGAGTTAGTGGTATTCCAGAGGATGTGAATAGATTTGCGACTGAGATAAGTCTGAGCAAACTGCAGAGTAATCAGACATTTGGGGTCCTTCCCAGTTTGTCTACTGGCTTTCCATTGCAGCAGTAACAAATTTCTGTGAATCTGGTGGCTTCAACAATGCAAACTTATTATCCTACAGTTTAGATGTCAAGTCTGATACAGTCTCACCACATTAAAATCAGCAAATTGGCTGGGCTGCATTCCTTTTGGGAGCCTTTTGCAGATAACCCATTTCCTTCCCTATCCTAGTTTCTGGCTGCCACTCCTACCTTTGCCACCTACCACCCTCTACCTCAAAGCCAGCAACAAAGGCCAAATCAGTCTTACACTCCATGACCCTAACCTCTTGTACTTTTCTCCTTTTTTTAAGGCTTTGGTGAGTGCATCTAGCCCACCTGACGACTTCCTTTTGTAAGAAAGCTGAGTAACAACATCTAACAACATTCCATTTGCCACCTTCACTCCCTTTGCCACATAACTCATATATTGGTAGATTTCTGTGATTGCCTTCCACTTCCTCTTGGGCTCGCTGTAGTATGTACTACTATCCTCAGATATTCTGCCTTCCACTTCCTCTTGGGCTCATTGGTGTGCCCAGGAGAGGAACGTTCTTTCCTACCAGTGCATGTGCTAGCCTGCTGCCACATCCTGTGAGCAAGTGTCACTTAGTATTGGCAATCCCATTCCTTGGTTTGTAGATGCTCTTTACTCTCCTTAGTTCCCAGATGATCCCAGAGCCCTTAGCTGTACCTCATGCTCCCCAAACCAGACCTCAGCCAACCTTTTTTGAGAATATAGCTCCAGGCTTGAGCCAAGTGGGGAAAGGACTGGTTGGAAGGACCAGACCGGATACCACAGGGCACGTAATCGTCAAACTACTCCTAAAACATCTATGCGCTGCTCCTGTTCTCTGTCCTGTCCACAACCCTGCAGAGACAGCTGGTGCCTCTGTGGCTGTATTCAGTTGTATTTTTGGCTTTACTTCTTCCAGCCTCTTCCCATGCAATCTGCTCCCGTCTGGTAAACCGGTTATTCCCCATCCATCTGCTATTTAGCTTTCAAAACATCGCTATTTCCTCTTTCGTCCTTACAGTCCTTACTGACATGTGCTTTTTCATTTTCTTACTGTCATTTTAGTTGGACTTTGAAAGGAATTGGAGGTAAAATCATTTTTTTAATGTCCTATATTTAGCTAGAAGTCCCTATGAGTTTTCTTTTTTAGAAGCACTGAGTTATTGTGGAACCAATTATATTCTGTGTGTTCTGCATGACAATCAGTTTCCATTAGTTTTCATTAAACACCAGTGACAAGAGTTTAGGTAATTTTATATTCCCTGTGAAGGGAAAAAAATGAAGTAAAGGTACCAATTACCAAGCAGCAATCTCAAAATAGCAATGCAAAAGCAGCCTCATTTGCCTGGTCCAGAGAAGGTGCTCAATGGGGGCATTTGTGTGAATTACATGATACCTAAAATGTACCCTAAGAATCACACAGACTCAACAAGCTCTAACCCTCTTTATCTCTAAGCACAGGCTGTGCATACTAAGCTGGTACTAAGTACTGAGCTGGCTTCATGAATTCGTTAGTTATTTTTTTCTGACTTGAAGCTAAGAACGTAAGCTCATGTCTTATTCTAAATGTCCTAAATGACAGTGAAAAGTACCACATCCTAGTCAATTTAAATGAAGGTAAAATATTACATTTCCGGGAAAGCATCAAATAGAGCTCATATATTTTATGTAGTAGTTACCATGTCAGTAGCAGGTCAGATGATTCCCATATAGAAGGTGCAGGTTTTAATTAGGATTCATTTTCTCCTTTCCCCAAAACATGCTATTTCACTAACCATGTTACTTTTTCCTAGTAACTTCTTTCTAGGAATGAAAGTGGCCAGTTACTGTTTTGACAATGCGGGTAGATAAACTTGCGGGTAGGAGTGGGGCTAACCAGAGGTTGCAGAGCAGCTGCAAGCCCATTTCTTTCTCTTAGCACTATGGCTTTTTTTGCAAGTATTTATTGCTCCTGTAGGTAACAGCAGGTGGTCCCATGTGGGTAACTGTTTAGGGGGTTGGAGCTGGCATGGAGCCATGAGGGGCCCTCAGTCAAGCACACTGTGCTCACACCAAGGAGGAAGATGTGGGCTGCTCTCAAAAGCCTTCCCCCAGGCCTGGACCAATGCCCCCTGCTGTGCTGGGCTTTGCTGACACCTGGGAGCAGCAGCTGCTTCCAGCCCCACTGACAGGGAAGCTGGGTTGCATTAACAAAGCCTACTTCTTCTCTGAAATGCTACTAATTAACTGTTAACACATGACATTTCCACACACACCTCAGTGCAAAGAACAGCCAGTTCAACCCATGCGTAAAAAGTTGACAACAAAAGTGAGAAAGAGTGGATAGTTACGATACATTTTGTTCTTTCGAAATAAAAAAGAAAAACATAAAAACCAAGATACTGGGTAAGTTGTATAAAGGAGTCCTTGGTAGGCCCATATTTGTAACTCCAAGCATAGACTCTCATCAGGAAATGAGACAGAAAGCAGAAGGGTAGGAAAAACATTTCTTTTAATCTGCTCTGCAAAGACTTAAAAGGAATTGAAGAGATATTTCTTAAACCTCCACTAGCTTTGTGACCTTGGCACAATCTTTCTCCTCTTGAGACTGCAATTTTTCTCATTTGCAAGTGAGAGCATTGGATTATTTATATACTGAACTAAGATTTTTTTCGATGTTAAAAATTTGAGATTCTAAAATAGGTGATTTTCCACAAAACAGGAAGACAGCCAGGGCAAAGTCACCTCTCCCTTATATAAGCATTCATAATTATACTTCAACTTGCATTTTGTGCCTTTATACAAAGACAGGTGTGAGAAATTCATAATGAGAATGGAACATACTGAAAGGTTTAATGAAAAGAAATGGCATATCACAGGTTCTTTTTCCTTTTTGCTAAGTTGCAATATTATTGTTGGGAAAATTGTCATCTAGCACCAAGGAAAACGTTAGCCATACATAATTTTACGTATCATGATCCAACACAAAACTTCGTAACTGTCACTGTGATTGGTCCACCTGTCCACTCTTGGTGCCAGGAGGTTTTAAACTCCACGGGACAGACATGAGTATTGACTTGCATGGGCATTTTCCTTTTCAGCCCACAAATGCTTTACTAGAATTATCTCAGGCAAAACCAGAAATATGCAACTTCAAAGATATTTGTTGCAAATTGGGGTGGGGGCAGTACTAGGGATTGAACACACTGAGCTACATTCTCTGCCCTTGTATTTTTTGTTTTGAGATAGCATCTCACCAAGTTGCTAAATTGCCCAGGCTGGCCTCCAACTTGCAATTCTCCTGTCTCAGATCCCTAGAGTGTTGGATTACAGGCCTGCACCACCATGCCTCGCTTGTAGAAATGTCGAGAGCTGCATTTCTGTCTTATGAATGGCAGATGAAAGTTTGGCATTTGATTACTCAGGAGCTTATGGTACAGATGAATATTCCATCCCCTTTAGCCCAGTTTTTCTTGGCACAGACATTTTTCCTGATTGGGAGTTTCTTTTAATGGGCAAATAAAACAAAGTGCTAGGAGGATAGAACTGGCCCCACAGCCTGAAGGGAACAGCGTTCCAAGCCCTGCTCTGTTAGGAATGAACTAGACGGACAGTTTAGCACAAATTACTTTCCTATCTGGCCCTCTGTTTCTCTCCTAGATTGTAATACTTAGGTTACTGCATTCTTGGTAAGCACCTCCTCCAGTGGTTCATTTCATAGAATACTAGCAGCCTGAAAATAGCTTAAGTAAAGATATGTTACTACTATAAAGTAACTTTACTATGCTTATTATCATAAATAAAGATTAATCCCATGGTTGAGAAATGAAAATCCCATGCCACCAAATCCAGTGAGTCACATGTTTTAAAATGCTAGTGTGACAGTTAAGCTTAATTGTCAACTGGACTAAATTAAGAGGCTCCTGAAGAGGTGACTGGCTTATAGGGGCTGATTCCTCAATGGATTAATCCACTGTTGTTCATGAACGGATGCACTGTTAGGAGGTCCAGTTGGAGGTGGGTCACTGGTCACGGCTTAGGAGGGTGTGTCTCTCAGTGGCTTTCTTCCCTGTGCTCTGCTGCCCAGCTGCCATGAACTAAGCATCTTTGCTCTGCCATCCCGTTCTACCATGATGTTTCAGACATGGAGCTAGCCAGCCAAATAATCCTCTCCTTTTTAAAGTTATGGATGTCATATATCTTACCCAGCAATAAATGGTAAAGCTAACCAGTACAGCCAGCATTCATTACATTTCAACTTCCTTAGCAGCTTCCTGGTCTTCTTCCTGCTCATGCTGCTAGCAGATGGTACTTCCTGCCTATCCACTATCAACCAGCTGTACTGTGGACAGTGGCTTTGGGAGGTTTTTCAGTGATGACTGTGAGACCACCAGCACATAGCTGTTGGCATTCCCTACTCACCAAGGGAGAAGGGAAAATGCCTTCTGGCATACAAGTTTGATTTGTTTCCCTCTTTTTAAATTATTATTATTTGTTCAGGCCAAGCATGAATTTTGGCTTTTTTTTTTTCTTTTGAGGGTTCTGTGTAATTCTCCAAACCCTGCTCTTTCATATGACTGCATTTAATTGGGATTAGGTTAATTTGTGAGTAGTAAAGCCCTAAATATCAAAGTCTTGAAAAAACTAAAGTCTTATTTCTCTTTTATGTAATAGAAGATTGGAAGAGGATGTTCTGGAAGGGCAGGAGAAACCACTGTCAACTTAGACTCTTTCTACCTTGTTATACTGACGGTTTTAGCACAGGACTTCTATCTTGTAGTCTAAGATAAGGTGCTCAATCTTCATCCATTATGTCCACATCCGTTTGAGGAAGATTTCAGAAAATGCCCCCAAAGTGGCACCTTTTTACTTTAAAGACAATTTCTGGAAGTTATATGTGACACTTCTTTCTGTATCTGATTGGATAGAACATAGTCAAACGGCCACACCTAACTGAAAGGAATGTTGGGAAAATGTAGTCTTCATTTCCGGCAGTGAAAAGTAGGGCTAATTGGGAGTATCGTGGGAGCAGATCACTGAAACCTGCCTCAGATCAAATATCCTGAAAGATCCTTGTACTATTAAATATGTATGAGCTATTTTGCACAAAGAATAAATATTAGGAAATATTATCTCAGGAGGAGAATCCACAAAGAAGCTAAAATAGACAAGAAACAACTTTAAGATATATAAGGTTGCTTCAATAACTTCTTAACACACCCATATAGAACGCTATGGACCTGTCAGGGTGATAATGTAAGCAAAGGCAGTGGGTTAACCAGAAAAGTATTTATGGGGAATTTATCCAAAATCAAAAAGATATAATTAAGCAGGATAATGAGGCAGCCTGTAACAGGAATAAACAGTGCAGCTTTTTGCCAAAAACTCAGATTTAAAAATGTTTTTCCTCCAGTGGCCTTCATTTCTAATCAATATATATTTTCACTCCCTCTCAACACTATTCTCCTATCACACACACACACGCACACACACACACATGCATGCATGTGCGCACGCAAGGGTCTACACTAATGTTCCCATGACCCATAATATTAAAAATCTTCTATATTAATTAACCCTTACTTAAGATGACTTGCTATCTGTCCCGGGAATCTTGTACAAATTATAATTAAATTTCCTAGTAGTATCACTTCAATTCTATACAGATTTCTTGCAAAATTCTGTGCATTTCTGTCTTCAAAGAGATTCTGCTTTGGTAGATAGAAAGTCATGTACACATCTTCCAAGTAAAAATTACACAGTACTATCCCTTATTCAGACTGGAGGATTTAGGGAAACATCCCAGTTCGGGAAAAGGATGATGGAATATGGACAGTGGTTTATGGGAAGAGCTGCTCCTGGAAGGGCAGGTCAGGTGGGGGGACCAGGCTAAGAAGAGCGTCGAGGCTGCATGATGGAGTTGGAGATAGTGTATCAAGCAGGGCATCAGGGGCTCATCACAGAAGATAGAGTTTGAGAGTTTCCTATGGAAGGCCCTGGATCTTTAATAATAAAACAAATAGCCACACAAAGAAGGTAGATGGCAAAATGCCCCAAGAGGTCTAGGCTACAAGAATATGTCAGCCAAAGGCAGCTCATGGACTGGATGTTGAAGAGATGGGATCCGAGCAGACAGAGTTGAAGGCTGGCCTAAGTCTAGAAAATCAGCAACACAGACTGGAATGAAGTCTGAGGAGATGGAGCAGAAAAAATGTACGATGGATGGTAAAATGTCCAGTAAAAATGAGGCAGGGGCCTTATAGGAGGGAGCCCTGAGGTAACACCATGATGACCACTTGCCAGTTTCAAGTTCGCGCTCAGAGATACAGAGGGGACGGAAGGCAGGGAAATCCTAAAAGACCAAGCATAAAATGAAACACAGAATCACAGACTTTCAGAAGTGAAGGTCTCTTACTGACCACCCTTAACAAATTTCCTATTTCTAATAGGTGAAAAAATAGGCTTTAGCGATTTAATGGTAGCAGAAAAGATGTGGGACCTGTCCTCCTTGATATGACTGGGGAAATCAATGTTTACTACCCCAAAGCACCATATGGAAAGTCATAAAATAACAAATTGGGCAAGAGACTTGCAACACATCACAGATACACAGCTGATCTTCCTAATACAAAGAACACAGACCAGAGAAAGCAAAAGATTAGGCACCTCATGGAAAATGGACAAGGAATATGAACAGCAGCACCTACAGAGAAGACGCTCACCCTGACTCAGAATCAGAAAGACGCACGAAAACGACTGATGACTGTTTTTGCCTCTCAGCCAAAAAGTGGACAACATTACTGGCAAGGGTGTGGAGAGATAGATAACATCATGCTGATAAAATTGTAAAATGGTGCAGCCTACAGCAAGGGTAATATGAACCCACATTATTATGTAATATGCACCCACATTATTAATGCAGGTATGTGGATACCCTTTGACCCAACAAAGCAACCCTACTTCCACCTATTTACATGGGGCCCACACTTGCATAAAAGCACACATCCGCGGTTGTTATTGTAGCATTCCTTGAAGTGGTCAAGGATAGAAAACAACCTCAGAGCCAGCAAGAGAAACGGAATAATAAGCAATAGAACGGTTACATGGTGTAACACAACGCAGCCTTAAAAGCAAGACAGGAGGCTCCTAGTCTCTAAACAGAACAATCTTCAAAGTATATTTTTAAAAGACAAAGTCATATGTAGAATGTGTCACAAAGAGGGACTTTGTTTTTGAAAAAAAAAAAAAAACCTGGAAATATAAATAAGGAACGAATAATATTTACTTCCAAAGAAAGGAATTCTTGCATAAAGGAGAAAAGGAATCCAAACTAGATAGTTTTGCTTGGATTTTTCAGTTTCATTTTGATTTTTAACCACATAAATGTGTTAATTTAAAATAATCACACTACAAGATTTATAATTGCGACTGTGACAAATACACAGATGGACATACATGTTATTATTACAGCCCAGGAAGATCTGACCTACTGTGAGAGATCAGGAAAGTCACCCTGTTAGAAGGGGCTCTAGAGCTAAGATCTAAAAAATAAGAGTTAATGGGTTCAAAGAGCAGAGAAGAGGGTGAGAATCGAGCAGAGACTGTGCAAAGGCCCTGTGATAGGAAAGAAATGGGGCTTTAAATAACTGAAAGAAAGAATGCGAGACAAGGTTGGACCAGTGAGGGCAGGCTAGACCACGCGGAGCCTGTGGGCCATGATGAGAAATATTTTGCTGCTGTTTTTATTCTGAAAGCGTTGGGAGCTGTTACACGGTTTTAAATAGGCAGACGAGGAGCCAGGAGTTTTCCTTTCTACAGGGGAGTAAATATTCAAAGTCACTAATGACTGGAAAGCCTGGTATGGTCACTTCTCTTGTTCATAGGGAGAAACATTAGTCCACCCGCCTCCCAAATCTGCCTATAAAATCACACACAGCGCTTGCTAACAGCCTTACACATATTTCAATTATGATCCATCAGTTGCTATTTGCTAAAAACATTACACAAATGGCACAAAGGATAAAGTTGTTATAGTCTAATTTACACTGGAAGTTATCTTCGTTTCTAGGCAACACGGCTATGCTGGGTAATGACGGCTCCGACCCTCAGAGTCTCTCCCAGACTGCTAAGTGAAATGAACTAGGGAACCAATTTCTGTGTGCTCAGGCCAGTAACAGCCTATTACATCCAGCCTGGGAATAAAACTCATTTTTAATGCACCATTTGATAAGAACACTTAACCTCAGTATGTGTTGTAATTAGAGAGATAATTAGAACTTCACTAGAACCTCTTAAGACTGGCGATACATTTGAAATTCACCTGGAATGAAAATTGTATTATCTAAGACCAATCTTAGGTGTTTTTTTCTTCAGTTTTACCTTGTGTTCTCTCCCTATCCCAAGCTTTTGCAGTCTAAAAATATAAAAAGATAAGAATTTTATAAAAAGCACATATCACAGAAAGCTAATAGGTTCACCTGAAAATTGCTTTACAGTTATTGAAAAAGGAAAAAAAAACCTTAATGTTAAAAATCAGTTTCAGAGGCCAAGCACAGGAAAAGATGAAGTGAGTCATATATGCAAAGAGAAAAAATCACTCTTGCATGAATCCACTCATAAAATGTTAATATATGCATAAGAAAATTGTGTTCTGTAATCTCTGAAGAAACACTTATCACTAAGAACCCTTTAATTCTTTTCCTGTGCTTGATTTATTAGCTTATGAAATTATGTTAATAGCTTTCATGTTAATGGTTGGGGGCTCAAATGACCTGATTTTAATAATGAAGTAATTTATGCAATAAATGCAATCAGCATCTATGAATCGCATTTAACAGAACATATTGGTGATTAGCCAATGCTAAAACAAGTGACTGCCAGCATGGGGCCACGCATGCGCTTCATCAGGGGAAAATGAGCGGGCTCCTGGCTCCTGGCTCCCGGGGGGAGGTGAAGGCTTCTTAAGGCACAGATCAGAGCTGCAGCTCTTGGCCAGTCAGTCACACTGCCAGAGCGCTTGGGACTGAACTGGAAATCAATTTACAAACTGTTAAATGAATCTGATACATCAGTGACCACAGGGTACATTTGCATAGAAGGTGCGCACCTGACAAGGAACGCTGGTCTCCTTGTTGGTAGGGGGAGAGCGGCTTCTTGGAACAAGGTGGAGAGGATAGAAAGCCTGACATGTGAGAAGAGCACACTGCGTGGGAGAAAGCAGAGCCCTAGGAGAGGAGAGGAGAGGAGAGGAGAGGAGAGGAGAGGAAGTCCTCCCGGGGGAGGGGGAGGGGACACGAGGAAGGAGGTACTGACTGCAATGTTAAGTAAATCAGATGCAGAAGATTAAATATCACATGGTTTCTCTTCGTCAAGAAACCCTAAATAGTGCCAGGGAAACAGTTCAGTGGCACAAGCATCTGCCTGGCAAGTGCAAGGTTGTGAGTTCAATCCCCGGTACCAGAAAAACCCCACCAAATATAAGTGAAGAGTAAAATAAAGGAGAAATGGTAGGAAACAGGAAGACTTGGACATGGGGAAGGGAATTAGTAAAAGGGAGAAGAGGGAGGGAAGGAGTGAGGAAGGGGACTGAAAATGATCAAGACTATGAATATAATATACATATATATTGTGCAAATGAATGTCATTTTTATGTATCATAAACATAATCCTATTAAAAAGATAACATTGCCAATCCTACTACTGTAAAATCTACATTCTAGAATAACATGAGTCCTAGCATTACAAACTAGTATCACATTGGCTTTTGAGAGTATTGTGTTGAATTACTCTTTAAGGGAGAATGGAAGGTCATTTTAGGTCTTTCCATTCCCTACAAATCTAAAGCTTAGGAAAATTAGTACATACCCATGCACATCCATCCTGGCACAAAGACTCTCTTTATCCATACTGGCAAAGTTATGTCTTCTCTTTTCTTCCTTCTGATATCTCCAGGACATAAACTTGTGGTTTTCTCTTTACTACTTGAATATGCCTCCCAGGAACTCTCCCTACCAACTAAAACATACTAAACTGGTCTCTGATTCTCTAGAAGTAAAGACATGTGATGTCCTTGCCCCATTCCCAGCCCTGGTCAGGAAAGCCTGTAAGACACCTGTGTGATCAGCACAGTCCAATACTACAGCATCAGCTTCCCCAATCTGATCTCCATGCTGAACCCAAGAGATTTTTTTAAATGCAAGGCTAGGATTTACACACAGAACTTCCACACTGACCTACATCCCCAATCTTTTATTTATTTTTATTTTTATATTTATCTATTTATTTAGATTGAGACAGGGTCTCACTATGTAGTTCAAGCTGGCTTTGAACTCATTATGTACCCTAGGCCAGCCTCAAACTAGTGGCAATGCTCCTGCCTCAGCCTCCCTAGTACTGAAAGTGCAGGTATGAGCTCCTGCACCAGGATTCCTTTTTATTTTGAAACATAGTCTCACTAAGTCACTGAGTTGCCTAGGCTGGGCTTGAATTTGGCAGTTCTCTTGCTTCAGTCTCTCAGAGTTTTGGGATTACAGGCAAGCTGCCACTACACCAAGCTAAGCCAGTTTTTAAATGCTCTAAATACAGTTGGAGGGGGGTAATCGAAAGAATATTTTTAAAAACCCTAAGAAAGTTTAATATTAAATATGCTTTGGAACAATGTTAAGTGAAAAAGCCCAAGTACTAAATTAGCTAAACTCTAAACTACAATGTAATAACCTTTGGCTTTGACATCAGAGTCTTTGGGTTTGTAACTTGGCTTCAGCTTCTCCTTACTTGTGGAACTGGTCAAAGTGCTTCATTCTTTAAAGAGGGATTTATACTTATTTCTATTTTTCTAAATTTTAATGAATAGGTATTGTGATGGTTAATTTGGGTTGCCCAGATTAAACATTATTTCTGGGTGTGTCTGGAAGGCTATTTTTGGGTGAGGTCAGCCCTTGAACTGGTGGGTCAGTGTGGAAAGCATGATTCAACCTGCTGAGGGCTAGGATAGAACAAAAAAAGGAGGAATGTTAAGTCTGCCCCCTTTCGCCTACTGCCTGCTGCCTGCTGGACCTGGGATATTAGTCTTTTCCTACTCTTAAACAGGGGTGATACTATGGGTTCCCTAGTTCTCAGGCCTTAAGACTTAGATTATAAAATACCATTACGTTCCCTGGGTCTTCCACTTGCAAATGGAAGATCATGAAACTTCTCAGCCTGCAAATTCATGTGCACCGACTTTTCACAATAAATCTGTCTCCCTCCTCCACTACCTCTCTTAGATGATTGATAAGTAAAGATATTTAAAATATATGTACATATACACACACACAAAAATATATATAGTACTCCTATTGATTCTTTTTATCTGGAGAACCCCAATACAGGTATTAATTTTATTATAAAACCAGAAAGTATGTCAGTTTGGAAAATATATACATAATATACCTGGCCAGAAAAAAAAATAAACCATCAGTAAAATTTTAGTTCTTCATCCTAGTTGTAAATTGGCATGAGATTTCAAGTTGTGGGTCAATCTCATGCCTCACAGGAAACAAAACCAAAACTCTACTGTTTATTTGTATTTGCATAATGTTGATTGTAATTTTACTATCCCATACAGCATGAACTAAATTGCCTTTGAGAGCCTTCGTATATAATCTGTAAAGGAGCTGCTTCACCCGACTCCAAATCTCAGCAGTTACAAGTGATAGTGATGCCTGGTACATTACAGTGCTCACTGGTTGTCAAGCCTGGCATCTTGCAGGTACCGAATGAATTTTAAACAAACCATCTCCTTTATCCCTAGTACCGAAAAATCCCTAGAAATGTCCCTAGAGACATCTGCCCAAAGACTTTTGCACCCGCTTTGCCTGTATCTCCACACACGAAATCCAGATTTTTTACTTGTTATAATTATCATGGTATGGCCACATTTCTACCAAACATGGATTTAACTCATAATGAATTAACAAACTTGCAAGAGCACTTGCTCATAAGAGAACTCTTAAAATTATTTAAGCCACCTCAATTTTGAAGATTATTTTTCATCTAGGCAGAATATTTTGCAAAAAGAAAAAAGTGATACATTTTCCTATATCAGTGTGGTTAGTACATACCCAAGATGTACAGCTATTGCTGTTGTGTTTTGCTGGAATTTTGTGGCTTTTTGTATTTCCCTTAATGATCATTGCTGCTTAAGTGACTTTCCCCTCAACAGTTGGATCTCTTGAGCTCACAAGAACATTTTCTTCCATTTTTTTGTGGCAAATACCAGACCTTGCAAAGCAGGAGGGGAGAAGTGGTGTGTGTAATACTAGCTGTTGGGTTATAAATGGGCAGCTGTTGTCCCCTTTCTGAGGTCCCAATTCTGAAACCCTCTCCCCTTCATTTTGGGAGCCAATCTCTTCCACTTTCATTTCTAAACTCCTCTCTATTTCATTCCACCCAGCACCCTCCACCCTTGATAGAACACTGGCCAGTGTGCAGCTGCTGAAGCCGTTTTAGAAGCTGTTTCAACTACTCTGCAGAGGTAAGGGAAAGACATTCTTCTAACCCCACCACGCGGAAATGCCTAAGGTGTCCAGGGACACTGCCCTTCTGGTGGCCCTGATGGATGCAGTAGCCAACTTTTCATTTCTTCCAAGAGTGACTTTGCCTTGGGTGACTCAGGAGTTTCTCACACCTTCTAATTTAAATAGTTCAGAAGATGTTCTTTCTTCTGTGCCCTTAGTTAGGAATATCATTCACTACTGCTGAGTAATTTAAACCAGGCATTATGTCAAAGGAAATACATTGAAATTCATAGTTGAAGCCAGTTATTCACTGAGAATGTAGTTCAGTAGTATAACACCTGTCTGGCAAGCATGAGGCCCTGGGTTCAATTCCCAGTACCCAAAATATATATAAATAAATAAAGCTAGTTATTCACATTTTATCTCCATGTTTTTAACAAGGAATATATGAAAATTGTTCCCATTCAAGCCAGGGAGGTGATGCAAAGATCTTTCTGAGCATGTCTTTCTGTTTTTCAGCCCACACCTTACTGTACTCTTCAGGGAGTGCCAAGACTCTGGCTAGTTCTGTATTTAATCTTGTTTTATGAAATGAATGGGTGACAGAAAAGAGAGCTTATACTGCTAAAATAACTAACCCTGGGGTCAGTGAGTGTATTTTTCCAAAAATGGCCAGAAATAGAGTATTTTTAAAGTCTCGGTGCCTATATATAACATTGAACCACAGTGTTGTGGTTGAAAGTGTGGATTCTGGAGTTAAAGTAACCTGGATATGAATCCTGTCTCTCCTGTAATAGCTATGTGCTTTCAGGCAATAATTTAACTCTAAGGCAGTTTGCTGCACTCATCTGTAAAGTAGAGAGAATAAGACCTGATCTTTTCCTATTACCAATAAAACATTGAGAACAGTGTGTGACATGGACTAAATGCTCAATTACTGATATCAATTATTAGGGTGATAATTATGCACCATGCCCTATCCCATCAATAAAATGCCACTCCCTGACTATCGAATAGATACCAGGAATCTCCAGGTAGGACCAAGAAGAAAATGTCTTACGTCTCACTTCCTGTCTAAAAAAAATGTGCTTTCCTTTTTATTATTCAAAACCACTTTTGAATTCCTATTATCTTATTTTGAAATCCTATATCACTATTTTGTTGTTGTTGTTCCCAACATTTGGCTTTTCTTGTTGTTACTTGTTTGCTTGATTACTTTCTAATTTTTCTGTGCTTTTTTCTTTTTAAAACAAAATTTTAAAAAACACTTTTGATTTAGCACAACTTTAAAAAAATACCAAGCCAGATAATAGTCCAAGGGATTGTATGTTTTAAGGACAATGAGAAGAGTCAGCCAGATTAGCATGTGATTCAGGTTTAGAGAATTTAACTCTGGTTGAAGTTTTATGTTCTAGAAAACACAGTGGGTGGCTCCATCAGCTTATCCAAAAACAAAAAGCCATCAGAGACCAGACGATATTTGCCTTTTCTTGTAAGAATTTTTCATCCCACTAAATATAGAGTAAAGCTGCTGTCACTGAATCAAGTTTTGGGGAAATGATGATATGGTTTGTAGAAGAAATTAAAAATTACTCATCTGAAGAAGTTTTGCAATGTTGTATGTTCAAGGGAGGGGCGGAGGAGGTCAGTATATATATATATTTTTTATTTCCACCCCATCAAGATTACTCTCCAACCTGACATTTCTTAATCTGAGTTTATTTTCTGGGTCATTAATTTGATTTACCAATGTTTTGCAGCCTTTAAAAATCTCAGTTAAAAACAGCATCATCAGCATCAATCATCATTTTCACTTCTTCCTTATTTTTCATCTCCTGCCATCTTGGTTTTGTAAAAACCCTTTCTTTAGCACTATTTTTGAACAGTATCTGGCCTTTTTTGCATTCACCCAACCTAATCCAACTTAATAAGTCAATTTTGAATCTCTTAAGAGAGACAAACTGAAAAGCAGGAAGGCCTATTTCATGAGTTGCCAAAGGAATAGTAAAGTTGAAGCTTAGTTTTATCTCTGCAGCTATTCTGAAAAATAACAAACCAGGCTACCAACAGAATATACAACACTCCAAATATAAAGCAGAAGATATCCCAAATACACCATGCAATCAACAAGCAGATGCCTGTCTCTATAGCTTTTCCTGTCACTGTATTTAGTGTTTCTGAGTTGAACACTGGAGGGGGTGGGGGATTAGGAGCAGTTTTTCCCACTGAAAATGCTCTGCGCTGAATATAAATATTGGTGACTTCTCTTTGCCTTTATTTTAGGCAAACTGGATTCTCCAGAATACAGACATCCCCAAGTGAACAAAGGTTTAAATTCAAAGGAAAGAAGAAGGAGGGGAAGAGCAATTGAATTTCAGGTAATTTGCTGACCTATTATCAAAAACATAAGTAAAAATCAGTTCAAGTGAATGTGTTTAAGTTCTAATATTACCCTTAGTAGGTTTATTGCTCAGAGCATTAGGTTGAAGGTGCATGTGTACATGTGTTTAATGACTGTCTGGGTACAGGCTAAACTTGGGCCACCCAGCCAAGAATAAGTTTACTTGGATTTTCTGTAGACCACTTTCAACTCTGAAACATTATTGTCTGATGTCAGGAGTAGCTCTAACTGTCTAACACTCAAATGGATGCTTTGATGACTTTTGTGTTTCCATGGCTTTCCAGAACATGTGAGCTGGTTTCCTCTGCCATGTATCATGAAGTTTGACCCCGTTTTTAGGCCATTGTAAAGTTCTGTTCCCATGTGGAATCTTTTGTAAGCATTATGAGCACATATTTACACACATGGAATGTAAGCTAGTAAGAACTACTTAAATAATTTGGATGAAATAGAAAGGTAGGTTATGTTATTTTAAAAAACTCTGTACCTTTTGAAAATCCAGAATTAATTGTTTCCTCAAAAACAAAATTATGCTGAAACCTCAGTTTCCAGACCTGCTTCTAGAAAGTTATTAAAAGTTTCAGGTTATTGATGTGAGAAATCATATAATTTCTCAATATTTCTTTGAAGAAAACAGTGAAAGAATATGAATAGGGACATTAATAAAGGATGAAAACTCTATCGTTTCTACAGTCCTAGGCTCCAGAAGTGACTTCCCTTCTTTACAGTTCACTCCTCCTTTCCCTTCTGTGACAGACGATATGTCACTTCTTTTTTCCTTTTTCTTTCTCTCTTTCTTTTTTTCCCCTCCATCCCTAAATGTGTCACTCTTAGGGAGTATTCTCCAGAAGTCAGGACACTTAATCCAGTGGTGGCAATAGTGACAAAGTAAGAAATATTTCTGCAGTCTGTTTGTAAACAGGGAATGTCCTGTGTTAGCTGCATAGTCTTGAGAAAATGACCATTGACATCGTCCACTGTTAGCTTGCTATTTACAAAACACATCCATACCCATGAACATATTTAATGCTTACATGAGTCCTGAAAAATAGGAATAAGTTCCACCTTCATTTTACACAGAAAATAACTGAAGCTCAGAGAGCATAAGTAACTAAATAAGGCCCCTTGCCTCATAGGGAGTAGGGCCAGGGTGCTAAATTCTTTTCACAATAGCAATTCTGTCTTATATGCAGTTGTGTTAGAGGCACAAGTAGAGAAATGTAGAACAAACTTCTTGATTACAGCTGACCAACTTGCCTTTGTAGGTTCAAGTGATTTTCCTTTTACAAAAGCACATTCTACTATGAAGCTGATTATTCTGTTTTACTTACTCAAATGTTAGGACCTGAAAGTATGAAAAGCACATCTAATGGTGTAGGAAATAAGAATTTATTATAGCAATCTAAGAATAATCGAGCATTATGAGTTTTATTAGCATAATGTATTATACTAACAAATTAAGGGGAAAATATAAGACTTCACTAATATATGATGAAAAAAGCAATTCATACAACATAGTATGTATTCATGAAGATTTCTCTAAGCAGAAAAAGAGAGGGAAACTCTTAAGCAAGATAAAAACTAATTTATCAGATTTATCAGAAAACAATAAAAAATTAAATTTTCACTAAAATCAGAAACAAGATTGAGCATCCTAGTATGACTATATTATTTTTTTTAAAGTTTTGGAGGCAGCTAGAACAGTGAGAGTATGGCAATGGAAAGGTAGAATTATATAGAGCTACACAGAGCTGGGGCCCAACAAATATGAAGAAGGTTCCCCTCAAGTTCCGGGTCCCGGAACCAGGAAGTATATGGATGGGTGCTGATTCTGTGAAGCCTGATGCTGAAGCTAAACAGAGAAGTCAGAGCTCACACAGAGGTGGAAGACAGAGGTTGGAACTGCAACCCAGCCAAACAGAAACTTTGCTGAGTTCACTGAGACCCTACAGAACAACACCTTTGGGTAAGAGCCACACCCTAATAAGGGCCATACTCTAGGAGTCAGTACAAGGGATACACCACTCTAACAGAGTCTGCTAAAACAAAATGTGCTTTATCAAGATTTACTTATCCTATAACACATTTACCAAAATGAAATTAACACACTTTAAAGGAAGACAGCACAGTGAATTCTCTCCACCATGTTTCATCTCCAATGTCTAACATACGCTTTTTAAAAAATGACTAAACCTGCAAAGAAGCAGATGGTTGCATCCATAATCAAAGGGGAGAAAAAGGAAACAGATCTCTAACTAATCCAGATGTTAGGATTAGCAGGCAAAGATTTAAAAATACTTATTATAAATATGCTTCAGGATGTGAAATAAAACATGAATAAATATGAAGAAAAGAGAAATCTCAGTCAAAATATTGAGACTATAAACAAGAGCTGATGGAAACAGAAGAGATGAAAAAAACTGAAATGATAGATTATTGTATAGGCTTCATGGCAGATTGGACATGGCAGAAGAAAGTGTCAGTGACCTTGAACACATTTTCCAAAATGATGTCTATAGAGTAAGACAACTGAAATAAAAATGAACAAAATCTCAATGACCTACAGGACAATATAAGGTATTGTAAGTGGAGATACAGGGTGGGAAAAATAGAGGAAAAGTTCAAGGAATTTTAGCCTAGAATTTTCTAAAGCTAACACACTGATTATAAGAAATCTCACATAGGCACATCATAGTGAAACTGTTAAAAACAGAACTAAATATAAAATTGTAAAACAGGATAGGGAAAAAATATATTATTTAACAAAGAACAAAGGTAACTAGAGACTGCATATGGAAAGCTATGAATGTCCGAGAACAATGCAATGGTATCTATAAGACAGAGAACAATGTCAATGTAGAATAACAAACCATTCAAACATTCTTCAACAAATGAGGTGTAAGTAAATTTCTAGGTCAAAGAAAGCTAAGAGAATTCATAGCCAATAGACCTACACTTCAAGAGATGCTAAGAGAAATTATCCAGAATGGAGGGAAATGATAGCAGATAGAAACTCAGTTATTCAATAAGAAATGAATATCACTAGTCATAGTAAATATGCAGATAAATATAAGAGTCTGTCTTTTGATTTATAAATATCTTTAAAATAAAATTGACTGTTTAGGTCAACTATTAAAACATTGTGTTTTGGATATTATAAAACGTGTAGAAGTAAAATGCATGACAACAATTCATAGTAGAGATATATAGAATTGTATCTTTGCAAGATTCTTATATTTACATGAAGTGATACAAAATTAAAGTAGATTTTGATAAATTAATAATATACGCTATAATTCTTAGAGCAACATTTTTTAAAAAAAATACCAGATACCTAAAGATCCACAGAGATTCAGTAGTTGTCTACACACTCCATATCACACATAATAAACATGAAAGAACTTCAATTAATACCTTGTACTATATTCAAAAAAATAAAATGGATTACAGACCAAGGATTTCCCTGTTAAATGAGGCTTTCTGGCAAAAGGGACATTAAAACTCTTTCTAGTGATCAGAAAGTAACTTATTTCAAAAGGAAAAAACTAGTGTTTTATTAGCTACCACACTGTTATAACAGACTCTAAATATACAATGAGCAAGTTTGACTGAGATGGTTACACAGTGGTTATATCTGTTAGAAGTCTTTGGACTTATGTTTAGGAACTATACATTTCACTTTGTAAATTTTGCCCAAATTAAAGCTGAAATTCAAGAAAACCATAAGAACATAAATGAATCATAGATTTGTAAAACTCTAAGAACTCAAAGTTTGAATAGAAATTTATTCTGAGTATTACACAAAACAAAGAAATATAAAATATTAAATAAACATGGAGATAAAAAATAGATTCAGAGGTAATAAATAACTTTTTCACATGATTCCTAAACTAGACACAGATTACAAGAGAATAAATACTTCAGAAAATAGGAAAATTGTTCTCAATTGTTAAGGAAAACATTAGCTCTTAGTCTGATGCAGTGATAGGATGAATAAGGCAAATACATTTTTTTTTTTTACTAAATAACCTCTACCCAGATATGCTGTGGCAAAATGTCAAAGAAAATCCTAATATTTTCAAAGAAAAAACATATAAAACTACAAAAGAATGAGAATAACTGATGCTGCTGATGAAAATACAATAAAACAATAGCTTCAAAGTTATGAAAGAAAATAACTAAGGTAGCAATTTTATACCAAGCCAAGCCAAGTTCAAGTGTGAGAATGAACACGTGTGCAAGGATAACCACTGGTGGTGTTTGCTTTTTAATAGCTAAAAACTAGAAACAACGTAAGAGGAACAATAGAGGAACAGAAATATAAATTATGGCATGTTCAAATAATAATGCATTTAAAAGCAATTAAATGAAGAAACTAGGTGTACACATAGAATCCCTGATAAATCTCACAAAATCAAGCCCTGAGAAGGTATTACAGTACAACGCCATGTGTATGTATTGAAATTATCATCATCTTTGTCAACTTAAGCAGCATCATAGTAAACCAGTGTACCACACACTCGGTTAAGCACTTTCTATATTTTAACTCATTTAATGATTACAAGAACTCTGTGAAGTATCATTATTGGCATTTTGCAAATGAGAGAACTGAGATTCAGTGAGGCCAGATAATTTGGTTTGGGTCACAAAGCTAATAGGTAACAGGGCTGGAATGTAAATCCAAGCAAACTAGCTCAGCTTGGATAATATGCTGCTCCACAAACAGTGCTGTATATTATTCACAGATCCAGTTTAAATAGCAAAAGTATGAAAACACGGATGGGAATATTACACCTACTTCAGGAGAGAAATCACCCTTGAGAGTGAAGAAAAGGAGTAGGATGAGAAAGAAATGTCCATTTCATCTGGGAATATTCTAGCTCATTAAAAATGGAAAGGGAAAAGAAAAAAGAGAGAACAGAGGGAAGAAATGGGGACAAAACTTTTGTAAATACAGAGGGGAAGAGGCTTAAAGGGAATAGACAGGAATGAGAAAAAAGACGAAGCTGTATCGTGCACGGGTACAAATTCCCTGTGATGAATGTAATCTTTATATGTATCTAAAATGTATCAATGAAATTAATTTTTAAAAAACGGAAGCAACCATGGCAAAATATTAACATGTTGAATCAGGAAACTGGGTATGTGAAGCATCTGCATTTTTATCCTCTGTGATCTTCAGTGTGAGCTATTTTAATTCAAAATAAAATAACTAAAATGTGATAAAGTCCAAATACTCTCCAACCCTAGTCATGTCATTTTAGTGCAAATCTAGTTTAGAGATCAGTGAACAATGTCATTAGGAACTCATGAAACAGAAATGATAAACTCAGGATCCAGGACTTCTGAGAGAAAACAGTCTTAGTTCTACTGCTCTTACACCATAAAGTATAATTTTTATCTCAAATCAAAATGGCAACTCCCAAATCCATTAGGTTCATCACATTATACATTTTGTCAGCCAATATGTCATCAAGCAAGTTGGGAGCACAGTTTTTGCCCTATCTTTTGTTCCCATTTTGCTGTAAATTTCCTTTTGGAATTTGGGTCTCTGACTGATTTCACTCAACTGCAAACCATAGCCAGGCTATCTAGATGATTTACCCTTATATTTTACATGCAAAGAGCTTCCTCAAGCAATCAATACTATTGTTTACTATATAATTCATTCGTTAGGATTAAATTTCATTCAATCAGCCCTAATAGAGAAATCATACTGTTAAAATTTCATTTTTTACATTTCTCACATGGAGGTGACATTTTAAATAATCAATGGCATAATTAGTATTCTTGTTTTATTATTATTCCAGTTAGGTTTTGCTGAGTTCTCAGAAGGTAAGTGACATATCAATCTAATAATATCTGGTTCTCTTCAACAAATTTTCAGTACTTTATTTTAAACACAGGATTCTATTCTAGTAGTGTGCATGTTTTATATATATATATACATATGTATATGTATATAATGCAGACTGTTTCCAAAGAATATCCAGTTATAACAGAGATGTGACATTCACATAAACAACTAAGCTGTAAAACAGAATATGGTAAGTGTCTAAGAGCTACACAGCCACACCTCCGTGTCCCTGGGTTCTGCACTTGACAATTCTATCAATTGTGGATTGAACACACTTTTTTTTTTAAAAAAAAAATTGCATCTGTACAGAACATATAAAGGCCATTTTTTGTGTGATTTCTTCCTAAACAATACAAAGTATAATGGAAAGATACAGTGAATATTTAAAACATTTTAAAAACATTACAGTAAAAGACATATTACCAAGAACAACTGGGTGAGTGTCTGAAGAGAGGGGGAGTGTTTTGAAGGAAACTGACAATAATGTGTCTTTTACTGTCATAAATTCTAAACTTAATTTCACCATATTTTATGGGCATCCTTCATTGATCAGGTATTTAAGATAATTTTTGTCACAGAAAAACACCACAGTGTGCCCTCAACCACCTTATTCATTGCACATGGTACCTGCAACTTCTGGCTCCTTCCCAAAGTCACAATGGCCATGAAAGGCAAATGTTTTGAATTGATTCAGAATGTTGGGGTGACCATGGTATTGCAACTAAAGATACTCCTGAAAGAGGACTTCCAGAACTGTTTCAGAAAGTAGTAAGAATGATGGGATAAGTGTGTTTGAACAATGGAGAGTATTTTGAGGGGAGGTTAATGGAAATGTATCTTTTACTATAAAACTTTTAAATATTTAAATTTTCCCTATACTTTTTATTACAGGTGTACAAGAATTTTTTTTACATAGCATTTACATTGGGTAAGGTTTTATAAGAAATTTAGAAATGATTTGTATAGTTGTATGCAAATTTCATGTCATTTTATATAAAGGGTGTGAACATCTTGGATTTGATATGCTTGGGGGGCCCAGGAATCAATTTTCCATGAATATCAAGGGACAACAGAACAAGTAAAGGACTTAGGGAATTCAATGAGGGGAAAAATTTCTGGCAGGTTAGGGTTGAAAGTAAATTAACAAGAAAGACTTCTTAGTGCTAATGAGGTTTCAGGGGGATTTTTAATAGCTACAGTTTTGGTGGTGGAGCGGAGGAAGGAAACTATGGAGAGTGTTTATAGAGAAATACAAGTATGTCGGCTGGAGACCCTAAAAGATTAAGATGCAAGTTGTAAAGAGGCTAAAAAAGAAAGCAAGTGTAGAATACTGTATTCTTCACCTTTCAGTTACTAAAACAATATTTTGGAGGCAATTAACTTATAAAGAGAAAGGGACTGTTTAGCTCACAGTTCTGGAGGCCCCAGTCCAAAATCTCTGCTGGAGATGGCAATCACAGAGCAAACCACCAACACCTTGAACTAGGAGCAGAAGGGCAGACAGTGGTGGGCAGAGCTACACCCTCAAGGACCTAAAGGCCTCCCAAAGGCACCTCCTGATAACATAAGCCTGATAACATGCCTTCAAGACATGGGCTTTTAAGGGACACTCACTCAAACATGGCAGTGTTATTGTACAAAATGCTTTGGGCTGAAAATAGCTGACATCCTGGCTTCACTTGAATTAAAGTGAGGAATTTGAAGGTATTTAACTAACAGGACTCCAGGGATGGGGTATGTTTGTGAGTTAGTTGCTCGAGCATCTTGGGTTGGTGAAGGGCCTAAGTTATTTTCACCTTTCTGCTTTCTTATCCTAGGGTTGGCTTACTTCCAAAAATCACCGGTCAAACATGGTAACATCCAAAGGCAGATTTTTGCCTCTTGTGTATCTCTTCAAGTGTTGGGGTCTGTGCCTAGACCCTCAACCCCCACAAACAGGTGCTCAGGCTCAAAGGAATGAGACAAGCAACATGGTCTTTAGGGCTGCAAGAGGAATGAAATCCTCAGCAGAGCTCCTAACTCTGCTAGCCTGCAGACTGACTGACCCTAGGCAGCCCGTATTTAATTAGAATAAGCAAGGAGTTGAGTGGACAATGGAGGAAACCTGGACAGGATCTTGGGAGGGATTCAAGGACCCTTCAGAGCAACAGATGATGCTAATTAAGGAAAATTATCCAGGAAGTCTCTAGGTGGCCTCAGCTGTGGCCTATCTTGCTCCCTGAGGTGTTTCCTTATTCTCAGTTCAATCGTGCCTGGCCATGCCACAGCTCTGCCCGTATATTCAGCTTCAGCGCTCTCCAAATCTCAAAAGTTTTTTACAGAGACCTTTCAACACACTTGTCATGTCTCATTGAATGGAGCTGAGTTATATCACATTCCTAATAAGTGATTTGGGTTATTCTTAGACCAATCAGGACCTGCTTTCTCCCCAAAATATATCTCCATGTACAGGTTAAGTAGATAGATGAACACAATCAGGATGCTCATAGGATAAAAGAATGAGAGAGACAAACAGGCCCTGACAGATAACCAGCGATATTCATCCCAGGGACTGAACTCATCATTTTGGTCCTGTGCACCATCATGGGTTTGCTATATTGCTGAGCTTGTAGAACATCTGCATGCATCTAGATTTCCCCAGGCCAGGATGAGATGTCTAGACTTCAGCCCATGGATGCTAAGGGACATATAGGACTTTGGTCAAGGAAATGGTACAATCAGAAAGTGTTATTTAGATGATTGGAAGAAAACATAGAAATGAGAAGACTATATATATACCAGAAAGTAGTATGACTTCTTGTCAAACTATGATGTCAGATCATCCCCAAAAGTCAAGCAGCAGCAAGAGGCTTCCATTTCCTTCAGCCTGTCAGCAAAGAGACAATACGTCTGGGTCCTACATTCCTGTCCCCCGTACCATACTGGAGATGTGGATATATTTTCCCCAAGATGATGCTGCCTGGGAAAGGTAGGTTGGACTAGACTGTGGTGGAGGTACATATATGAGATATGATTGAAACATACAATGAACACTTAAATTTTTAAAGTTTTATTTCAGTAAAATCCACATTGCCATTCATTTCCCTCAAAATAATCTCCCTGACTACAAATCCATTCCATTGTCCTTGCCTGTTTCTGAAAAGGTTCTGGAATTCCTCTTTCATGAGTGTCTTTGGTTGTGTTACTGTGACAATCTCAATGTCCTAAACAGATTCAAAAGCCTTGCTTCTGTGCACCAGCCGAGAGATTACTCATTCTCTTACTCCATAAATGTTTGAATTCATCTTTGGGAATCAATATTTTCCCCATTTATCAACAGCTTTAAAAGGCTCTAAAGTGTCACAAGGTTAAATTTAGGGCATATATTACTAAAGATGCTTCAATAGTGACATAAAGAAAGGCCTTATGACATCATGTTGTAAACTCAAATCTCAGGTGATAAGACAACCTCAGTAAAATATAGTAAGTACAGATGAAACATGCTTGTCTTTCCAGCATTTTAGGAAACTGAGGCAGGAGGATCTCAAATTCAATTCTAGCACAGGCAATTTAGTGATTTAGTGAGATCCTATCTCAAAAAAGAACAGGAAAACATACAAACAACAACAAAGGGACTGGGAAAAGGGAAATAGGGAGGGGAAGGGAAAGAAAGGAAAGGAAAGGAAAGGAAAGGAAAGGAAAGGAAAGGAAAGGAAAGGAAAGGAAAGGAAAGGAAAGGAAAGGAAAAAATCAGAAAAGAAGTATAAAACAAAAGCTGAGTTTTTTGAATAGGGAGGGGAAGGGGGTTTGAAAAGGGAATGGGAAGGGGAAAAAAGAAACAAGATATATCGTGTTCAGATACAAATTTCCTATAACAAATATGGTTATTCTGTATACCTGAATTGTACCAATAAATTTAAATTAAAAAAAAAAAAGACTGGAGTGTAGGTTAGTGCAAAGTACTGCACTCCCCAGTACCATCAGAAGAAGCAGGAGGAAGAGGAAGACAAGATCAATTACTGGCCATTTCTCTCCTGAGACCACCTGAGAAACGTCCCTTCTTTCTGACTTTCCCAGGACCAGAGATTACTTGAAATGAACCAGTGGCAACCTCCATAAGGGAGCGAGGTGGAATGGAGAGGGGGCCCCCTCCAGGATAGCAAGAACCCTCTTTGCTCCTCTTTCGTCTCCGAAGCAATTTTACAAGCCTTTGTGTGCTTGTTCATAGCATGAGGTAAAGGCTCCCAATGTAACTCAGGGGACAGATCCAGAGAGAGTAGGATGACTGATCGCTGGGGAAAGGTGAGGAGAGAAGCCAAACCCGTCTCTAAAACAAAGGTTTATGGGACCTAGGAGTTTCTTCCTGGCCAAGGTGTGTCTTGAGGATCCACCTGCGTAAGACAACTGCCAACACTGTCTCTTCTCACGCCCCTTATTTATCCTTGACCAGAGGTCCAGCAGCAGCAAGAGGCAGCAGCAAGAGGCTTCTGTTTTCCTCAGCCCATCAGTGAAGAGACAATGCTTCTGGGTCTTGCACTCATGTTCCCTGTACAATCTGGAGATGAGATATCTTTCCTCCAGAGCGATGGTACCTGGGAAAGGTAGGTTGGACTAGACTGTAGTAGAGATACATATATGAGATGTGATTGAAACATACAGAGAACATTTAAATTTTAAAGTTTAAAGTTGCCATTCATTCTCCTCAAAATAATCTCCCTGACTTCAAATACATTCCATTGCCTTTGCCTGTTTCTGAAAAGGTTCTGGAATTCCTCTTTCATGAGTGTCTTTAATTGCAATACTGTGACAGTCTTGATGTCCTCCTGAACAGATTCAAAATGTTTACCTTTCATGGTCATTTTTATTTGGGGAAGGGCCAGAAGTTGTGTGGTATCAGATTTGATGAATAAGGTGGGTGAGGACGCACTGTAGTGTTTTTACAAGTTTTCCTTTCCATTGGTTGATACTTTGACAGCAGTATTCAGTGTATTTTTTAAAAATCAGGCCTCATAGACACGAAAGAGTGCAGTTACAGAGCTGCTTCAGAGAGTGACAAGGATGCTGGGATAAGTAAGTATGTTCCAAGTGAGGGAAAATATATTGAGGGTGAGTTAATGCCAATGTGTCTTTTACTGCAATAAATTTTATTTTTAATTTTAACATTCATCATATTTTGAGGTCTAGAAATAGAAATCCAAAGAGTAATGCCCACCATCCCTACCCCACAGCACACTAACTGCAGACCTAGGACCAGAACCCAGTCTTCCAACTCCTAAACCAGTGAACCTTTGTGATGACTCCATTCTAAGTGAGCTGGGCCTTTCAGAGCGGATGTGAGGCCCTGAACACATCTGTTTGCATAATTTATAGGACAGGTATGGGCACGTGGAATTTCAGGCGATCAACTCTGCTAACATTCATGTGGGACATTCCGTACAGGACTTTAAGATTTTTTTGTCAGCCTTTTCCCCTAAATGCCTCTAGCATGTCTTCTTAGTATTGAACAAACATCAGTCCTGCCGATGTCATGCATTTTGTCAACACAAACTGAAAATGTGCCGGCTTTTTCTCATCACTAACAGTTTTCTTAATTAACCTGCTGATAGAGTCAACAGCACAGTTCACTGTTCACTGTTTGCTCTCCAGCCTCTGCAGAGTCACGGTGCTCTCTGAGAAGCACAGAACACTTGCCTAAGGTTATTTTGTTTTCCAGAAAGAAAGTGGGGGAAACCTCACTACCACAGTGAATTTGACTTAATTGGTAAAACTTCCTTCTGATTGTTTTGCTCCAAGTAATAGCCCTTCCTTAACTAATAACTTTAATTATAGCAACCACCAGTTATAAAAATGTGCCTTGTCTCTTGGTTTGTTTCAGCAGACTTCTAATTATGAAGTTAGGGATCAGCAAATGACCCTTTTAGATTTGCCTGAGACAGGATGGAGGGGTCCGGAACTGCCAGGCTGCGGTGGTGAAGTCAATCCATTTGGACTGTCTCTCTAGTTGCCCAACACACTGGATGCATAAAGGCAACCTAGGATCCCGATTCTTAAAGAACTCATGTTTAGAAAATAGCAATGTTGAAGGGACTTCTTTCCAGCTTTAAAGAGGAATGTAGATGTCTTCATTTAACAAAAGGGACTCGGAAAGTACAATTACTGGTTTTTTAAAAAAAAATGATATTTAAATTTAAGGCATCTTTAAAAAGAAAAGAAAAGAAAAGAAATCATCCAGTACAAGCCAATCTCTGGCTGTGCACCCACAACATTTTCATTTGATTAGGAGAAAATAGAATCTCCTCACACTGCAGGCCATGATATCAGTACTTCTGTCGGGCTGGATACTGGTTGAAGGCCACACTGGGCCCAGTACCAGAGAAACTACCTCAGTGACCTGTTTCAGCTGCACTCTTGTGGCGAAAGCATGGTGTTGTTCTGAATGACACATATGCAGAGGACAATTGCACAAGCAAGGATAATGTTTTCTAGATTGTTCTGCCTCTTTATGCATCACCTCAGCTTGCTCTCCCCACACTGCCTTGAAAAGCTGCCCTTTCTCTTTGAAGATCACTCACTCCACCCACTCTCCAGTGATGCTAGGGGTGGACATTCCCACCCCCAGTCCTCTGTGGGAAGGCTGCGGTTGGCCTTCACTTTTATCTCCAAGGGGAAAGAAGGCAGGAAGGATCCTGCATGCATGTGGCTACCATGTGTGAATGGGGAACCAGTGGGTGGGTGGTAATGACCGCTACTCATCCTTTAAGTTGAAGATAGACACCCTGCACCCACAGACCACAAGAATTTCCCACAAACTCAGTGGAAACATTGGATCCTGGCAGATGACTTCCAACCAGTGACTTTATTTGCTTAATGGAATGCTGATGGACAAGTTTTATTCTCAGAGTGAGATTTCCTCATCCTTCTTTCATGTCCTCTTTTCTCTCATTGTGGTTAATCAGATTTTTTTCAACACTTAATTTTAAACATTGAAATTTGGCCAGCCACTTCTCTGTCCCAGAGAAAGCAAGTTCTCATAGAAGTCCTCTTACTCTGGGAAGAATAATGTTAATAGAAAGTAAGCAAGTAAGTCTACCAACTACTCTGGTGAACTAGAGTAGACCAAATTCATTAGTCTGTTATTATTACTATAATAAAATACCTGAAGCCGGGTGATTATAGGAAAAGAGGTTTACTTAGTTTATCTCTGGAGGTTTATGGCCTTGTCACTAGCACTGGCTCAGTGCTGGCGATGACCTCATGACAGATGACATCACTATGGTGGAAGCACATTCAGAAAGGGGAAATCACCTGGTAGACAGAAAGCCAAAGTACAGGGAGGGACAGGGACCACTTTTAATAACAGCTTTCTTCATCAAGAACTCACTCAAATTTCCATGAGAGCTACCTTCATCTCTTCCAAGGGCAACAACCGCATTTAGGGGGCATCTAGAATTGCAACAGCAACTCTACTCAGTTGAGTGATGATGTGATTACTGTGTAGGGAGTGACTGACCCGGGGTGTGAATTCCTCCAGACCTACCCACAGGCCAAGGTGGATGTACTGTGTGAGATGCCTGGGGATAGAAATGCAAACCAAGATCCAAGGCCTTGGAAGCAAAATGGACCTTTGCCCTGAAGAGAGTACAATGGTCTGAGAGGAGACTGCACTGACCCATGTGTGGTTGGACACAAGGCAGACTAACAGGCCGAAGTCAGCCTCCAGTGGCCTGCCATGTGCAATATCTTCCTCTCAGAGAACCTCCTCCTGCCAGAACTAGTAATCTTGATCATTTAAGAGAGACTAGATACCTGTCAATCTCTGGAAGCTGAAGTCAGTTTTAATTAGAAAAACAAAAGAATGTGGCTTTCTTTGTATCCAGGATGGTATTTAGTTACTCAAGTGAATTTAGAGCTAAAAGAGACCACAGAGACCTGTTAGTTCTGATTTTGCAGAGAACTGATCAAATCCAGATTAATTTATCCCCTTCAAAAAGTAATGAGTAGATTTTTATAGGACACAGAACTGACTGCCGACATAACCTAGTATCTTTTCCATTGTGAACATTTGCAACTCCTCTAAAATTTATTTATTTTTTCAAACCTTAAAAGAGTCTGAAATTTAGGAGGATGCAAACCTTACCTCCTACAATAAAATTTAGAGACTAAGCCTGGCTTTTCCTGTTTCACACTTTGGGACATATTTATAAGGTTTCTTCTAGACATTAGGAGAGTCTAGAGTGTTCTTGGTATGATAACTCTAGAAATGAAATTCTTTTTTTTTAAAACCCTAATCTTGGATCTCATCAAGCTCTTGCCTTTTGTATCAAACCACCAAAGCTACATCCACACCAGGAAGACACACAGGTACTTCAAAATCAACATAGTCAGAACCTAATTAATATGTTATTTTAGACTTCCTTTAACCAGCCCTGCCTCCCCCAACAAAATGTGCGACTCCTGCCAGGTTCTCCATGGAGTAGCTCCACCAATTTTTCCACCCAGCCATCCAGAATCCAACAGAGAGCAGCTCCTTAAAATTGTTCTCTCCTCTTTTCCACTCCCACTGCTTCTGAGGCATGTTAGGGTCTTCTCATCTTCCTTTGGACTACAATCATCTTCTACTTGTTCCCTGGGCTTTGATTCCACTCTAGGTCTTTCTGCTCACTGCTGCCAAAACAGTCTTTGGAGCACACAAATCTGATGATGTTATTCCTTCTTATAGCCCTCCAGGCCCTCAGGATAGGTCCGAGACCTTCCCCTTGTAACAAAGGCCTCAGTGACCCTATACTCACTGTCATATTCAAGCCTGTGTCTCATGGCCCACCTTTCCTTCTTCTTACCCTCCTCCCAGACTCCAAGACCCAGCCACCCTCAGCCCTTACAGGTCCCCCAGCTCATCACCTTATTCATGTCTCAATTTGCATCCCAGGTACCCTGTCCTTGGTCTGTGCCTCTGCTTCCAATCTAGTGATAACTTACGGAAATTATATCCTCTTCTCTACAAAGTTTGTCCTAATGATGTAGGGGAAAGAAACTCCTGACCTACCATATGTCTAGTAGGAGTTTGTGTTCTCTAAAATCAAAGAATGAATTTTAGGAACAATGGAGGTTAAGAGCAAAAATATTTATTGAGAGAAAGAAAGCTTCTGTCTGAGAGAGAGAAAGACAGAAGGGGTCCCGAGTGGGTTGCCAAAGATTCTGTATTTTCTAGGGAGTTTTATAGAGTAAAACCATGAGATAAGACAGGTCTAAAGTTGGGGAAAACTCACAAAATAGATGGGACAGAGCTATGGTCAACCAATAATTTAATTGTTCAGGTAAAATTGACCAAATCAGTAACAAATGGGGAAGTGAGTCATGTAACAAGTCAGCATTCTTTAAGGATCAGCGACTCTTCCTATAGGGGTTTGGGATGGAGACTCCAGGCTTCTCAAAGTGATCCAGACTTTATCCCTAAGGATTATACTTAAAGGTGTGGTTACATTTGTTTTGCCTTCTATTTTGAGATCTGGCCCACAGCAAGAGGTGTATGTCTCCTCCAAGGTCACCAGACATCTGGTCTTCTGTGCCAGCTTCTTTGAGGGCCTTGCCCTGTCTGACTGCCTATAATATTTCTTTTTTTTTTTTTTTAAATCGGTACCTGGTGTCGATCTCACAATGGCACGCTTGCAAGGCAGGCGCTTATGCCATTGAGCTAAACCCCCAGCCCTCCCTATATTATTTCTAACTGGCTCAGCTGCCTGTAACGCTAACTTTCTGATTCCCCAAAGTGAAAAGGAGCACGCCAGCTATTGTTTACCAGTATCCCTTTCAGCCAGACACAAGCATACGTAACTGACCAATTAGATACATCCAGAAGAATCAGGAGCTGATGACATTAGGATGTGAGGACACAGAACAATTTTCTTCTGGAGGTGGTGCTGCTACCAACAATATCTGAGTCTGGCATCAGCAGCTGACCAGGCACAGTGACTGGTGAGAACCAGTGGCTTAGTAGTATCCCCACTGGCCATTATGCAGAAGAATGTTAGCCACAGGAGAACTGCTTCCCTTCATTCCTGCCCAATTCCCAAGCCTAGTCCTCCAGCTGCCTTTGTGGTTCTCTAAGCCGACTGATAAATTTTCAGTCATTTCCTTTTATTCTTGTAGCCTTTTTGTTGCAACTGACAAACTCAAAATTTCCAAGAACTCCTTGGTTCTTCGTAAGTGCTGCCAGCTTTGACCCTCTGTACTTAACAGTGTCCGTAATTTATGATTCTACTGATAAAAATATCTTACTCACTTGTGAGTCAATGATTAGCACATTCCTCAGTATTACAAGAATTTTTGTAGGTAGATTATTTTTCACCAAAGCTTCAGTGGGTGAAGCTTACTGTATGCTTTGTTACAGTGAATAATATGCCTAGGTACATGGTATCAGGCATATAATAAATATTCACTAAACACTTATTGAATGGACTAATGAATTAATATTTTTACCACCTAATTTTCACTAAATCACCTTTATACTAGGATAAAATTCTACAAAGTTATATGGTCTTTGGAGAACTTCTTCCTTTATGTTATTTGATGATGAACCCACTCAAAAGTAATGCTTATAGATAGTCCAGTAACCAAGTCAATTCCACAAATAGTCATTGGTCCTACTGGAGATATTCAGAGTGTTCACAGTCAAGTTATTATTTCTTCATCTGCTATGTGTGACACTTGGCTCACATCTTGATCTCTAGGACCTTCAATTTCCACATTGGTACAATGTAGAAATCAGTACAATCATCCTTCCACAAAGGTTTGGTAATAAATCAGGATACTTACATTTAGCTCAGAAACACTTACAAGCACCTTCTCTACTTCAGACACTGAGAAAGTCACTGTGGATACAGAAGTGGACACAGCCCCATGTTTCTACTCTGGGTGTGCAGTGGAGGAAGGGGAATGGGTGTGCAAGGAACAATAAATACACTGAGGGCTGTGACAAAGCAAGCACAGGGGCTGCTGAGGAAGAACAGAGAACTGATGAGAGAGGGGGCGAAAGCATTCCTGGGGGAGATGACTTCGAGAATAGTCACAAAGGGAAAAAAAAAAACAGGAGAAGGAGAAAGCAATAGGCCCTAAGAAAAACGAGCTTTATTAGCAAAGTCAAACATGGAAAATAGCATTTCTATATTTCTAGAAGGTGAAGCTCAAGATGGGACTGGAAGAAAGCCACGTCTGCAGAGGAAGGTGGATGAGAATGTGGATGGTTTTATACGCTGGGTAAGGAATATGAGGTTCTGTGAAATGGGGAGCCCTAAAGGATTATGTACAGATAGGTGTTTTAAAACCTCAGCCTGACAATAGCAGTGGATGAATATTGGAAAGCACAAGACTGAGAACGAGAGGCCCACGAGGTTATCGCTTTGGTCTAGATGAATAACTGTTGGTCAACCTGAGGAAATGATGGAAGGGACAGGGAAGAAGGAAGAGACTCGGGCAATGTTTAGCAGACATGGAGCGTGCCATGGGAGGGTCTGTTATTAGCCTGCTCCGAGTTTGCCTTTGTTCTGCTTCCTAAATATTGTCATGGCCTGAACAGGTTGAGCATGGCTGATAAATGGTCACTTGGCACACATTTTCCCACCTCCCTGTCTTCAAACAGGATGGGGTTCCAGCCCACCAGACACTGCGCCAGCCAGAGGGTGTGACAGTTTTGTCCTCCCAAACCATCTTTCATCTGTGTTTGAGGCTCACAAAAGCAATGGAAAGCCCTTCATTATTTTTCCATGTTGGCACATATCTTTGACACGGTATAAATTATTCATCCCTTTGGACTGCTTTCTAAGGTATTTTACATTCTCAGACAATCCCGTTCAGAAGTTCAGATGCATCTCAGGCTAGCATCTTTTTTCCACTGGATAGCCTATATACATTGAAATCAAATAGGAAAAAAAAAAGAAGCAAAGAGGATATTAGGGCAAATACGCATGATAACACTGGCTGGAAATGTCAGGAATGGATGCCCTGTCCTGTCAAACAGAAATGAGGCCAGACAGCTATTTCACAGGGATTTGCCATCCCTGCCCCCTCAAACAAATCTAATCTCATCCTAGTGTTCACAGGCGAGGTCAGGAGGGAGACAGTCTAAATTCAGAGCCCAGAGATTCAGATATGCTGGCTCTGTTCCCAGGAGGCCATCAGGATGAGAACCAATATTTCAATAGCTTGGGGATTAGGAAACACACATCAAAACTTGTCAGTTAAGGAAACAAACATGAAAACCATGAGACATTCTGTATCAGTACTGCCAAATAGAGAAGTGTTTGGCTCCGCAGTAGGAATGGACCCATGATGCTTATACTTTTAGACTAGAACCAGTTGTATAAAATATCCTCAGAATAAGACTGAGGCTCCTTACAGGATGGCCATAAATAAGATCTTAAAGGCCTGGTGTAAGCAGCTTTTCTTGGTAACAGGAAGACAAGGCAGGGCTCTTTGTTATCAGGCAACTAAGTCATAGAAATAAAAAGGGTACAGTTTGGCTTTGGGGATGAAGCTGACTTGGTTAGATTTGACAGTCCTCCTCTGGGTCTTCCCCACAACAGGGAATTGGAAAATCCAGGCAACTAAAATTAGTCCTTGGCAGTTGGTATTTTCCTATTTGTATCAAAGGAAAACATTGAAACCACAGTGTGATGTGTATCAGCTTGTACAATGGGGTGTGCATTGCTGGTTTAAGGTGGAGAGGGGATCACATTTCCCTTTTTACCCCTCAAAAATAATGAATGAGAGCAACCGACTTTGTAAAAGGGGTTTTCCTGTGGGAAAGATTAGGTCTTTCATATCCTAGGGCACTCTTGGATTTCTCATCACCAAGCAGGCTGTTTCTAGGGCTTGCCTTAGTCTAGCACTTCCAGGTGTCCGCAAGAAAAAGAAAGAAGGTAGTGAAGAAGAGAGGAGCCCCTTCAAGATCTAATTGCAACTCTTGACAAGAGTCAGATCAAAGGAGTCTCTCCCTGACTCTTTGATCTCTTGATAACCACATTTAGCACCCTCCCCTGGCTGTGCCTGGGGCAGAGAGCCCTCCCTTCCAACTCCCTCTTCTCTTTCTGGTTTAAATAATTCAACTGCTAAGCATTTTCAAAGGGGTGAAAACAAGCAAATACTCTAAGATCCAACTTGTTTGCTAGATTTAGTGAAGCCTCATTACTCTGCAAGTATCACTTGGGAAAATAAAAATACACACATAAAAATCCTAAAAAGGATAGTCATTGCTTTTCAGACTTATCTGACTTACACTTGCACAGCAAGTGTACAAGGAACAGGGCTGTTACCTCCAGGGTTATCTGGGTGGAGAACAAAGGGCAGAGATGGCTTCTAGTGTTTCTTCTGGCAGATGCATTATTTGAATACATCAGCCATCATCATCAGCCTTCATAAATCTCTCCTTCCCATCCCCAAATCCCAAGACAATTATGTGGACTGTCTTCTGGCTCCATATCACCCAGTGCCCATCTGGGGCTAACTTTGCCATCATGTGTGCCCAGCATGCTCCACTTGGAAACAGCCTTTGTTAGAACATTAAAAATGGAGATTAAAATCATGCAATTTGTTTCTAACTCAGGGTTGTCAAACAAAATTATAGGACACTCAATTGATACTGAATTTCAGATAAAGGACAATTTTTTTTTGTTTTTGTTTTTTGTACTGGGGATTGAATTTACAACCTTGTACTTGCCAGGCAGTCACTTGTGCTGCTGAACTAAGTCACTGGCCCAACAATAACATTTTAATCTTAGTGTGTGCAATATGTGACAGTCTCCATCTTCAGGGAGTGATGCATCCCCTACTTGCTGCTGGCTCCTTCCCTCTCCCCAAAGAAGCGGATCAACCCAGAGAGAGGCCAGTGGACTTGGTCCAACACAAACAGGTTTTTTCCTTTCCAAATATCTGTTTTCACGTTCATCAACTGCTTTAGATCTTATCTTCCAGGACCATTTTTCTGCCATCAAAGTAAAGGGTAGGAAATCTAGTGACTGAAAAGAGAGGAGAGCTGAATGAGTGCTGAATGGCTCAGTGTCCCCTAGTTGCCTCTAAATTCCCTGGAGGGCTTGTTCAAACTGAGATACCAGGTTCTGCCAGGACTTCTACCTCAGTGAGTTTGGGGTGGAGCTGGGGGACTTGAAGTTCTGAGGTGCTCCTGATTTGGTGACTCCACCAAAAAGCTACTACTTGAAGACCAAGGGGTATGGGTGGGGGACTCCACTAATAATGGTGCACAGAATTTGAAATTTAAGTCTTTGGAGTTCAAGGCCATTCTATACCTCTCACCCAACCATTTGAAAATATCCCACAATCCTATCTCTTCATAAAAGTCTACACTCATTCTTCCACCCACTCTCTGATAGATGTAAATTAGGCACACACAAATTAACAGATACTGTTTGGATCCTCAGGATGTCACCAGCTTTCGGGTCCTGAAGGGATTTTTTTCAGGTTCTTTGTATCCTGAACAAAGAATTGGACAAGGCAAGAATAAAAGGTAGTAAAAATTTAGGATTTATTAAAGATGGAAAAGAAATACACTCTGCAGAGTGAGAGCAGGCCAGGGAATATTCAGCTGCCAGGAGGGTAAATGGTAGAGCTCTTTAGTATATGGAATTCAAAGATTGCCCCTCTGCCATGCAAACCAGGGATATGGCATGGTTGTCCGATCAGAAAATAACTTGGTCTGACATCAGATTTAAACTGTCCCATCAAGGACCTACTTGGTTTTGTGCCAGATGTAAATGAAGAATGGAAAATGGCAGTTTTCTGTTTGGGAACTACATGTCCCTTGGGTCTTCATGACTGACAGGCTTTTCACACTTGTTTACCTGGTTTTGCCCCAGCCTAATCTCCTACTCAAGGACACACTGATGACCTAGACCCTGTTCCAGTCAATAACCAGGGGAGAACCATGTGAATACTTTAATACCACTGTGAGGAGTAGGGGGCACAAAAGAAGCAGCCCAAGTGACATAGGAAGATAGAGGAAGAGAATTGCCAAAGACTTTACCTTAGAGCTGAGTTTGGAAGACTGGAGATGAGGTTACCATGACAACAAAGGGAAAAGAAACAGTCCACAGAAAAGTATGAAGCAACATGGTAAGATCAAGAGTTGCAAGAATACGTGGTTATTTGATGATGGGTGGGGGTGAGTATGGAGGACCCAGCAGGTAAATCATGCTGAGATGTTTGACTTTTTTTTTTTCAATGAGGATGAGGCATTGAATGTTTTTAAACAGAAGGATCACATAATCAGGTCTGTAATTTGGAAAGTTATGGGAGTAGAGGAGCAAATGGCTTAGTCTGTTCATTAGGGCTACTATAACGAATGCTATAAGCTGAGTCACTTAGAAACACAAACTTATTTCTCACAGTTCTGGAGAGAAGGAAGTCCAAGGTCAAGGCAGATATGGTGTCCAGTGGGGTCCTAGTTCCTGGCTCATGGATGACACCTTCTTGCTGGGTCCTCATCTGGTGGATGGGGTGAGAGCGCTCTCAAGGGTCTGTTTCATAAAGACACTAATCCCATTCATGGTCTAGTCACCCCTCCAAGACCCATCATCCTAACACCATCCCTTGGGATTTAGAGTTTAGCCTGTGAATTCTGGGAGGACACAAGGAATCAGTTCACAGTGGCCAGGGATATTCAGCTAGGAGCTGTTTCAGGGGAACCTGCTAGAAATGCAGATGGTGTCAATGACCTTTCTGAGCTGAAGCGAGAAGTAAATACTGCTAGTATGAAATAGAAATAAATGTTCATGCTCACTTTCACTATCTTCCACCACCACAAGAAGCCTAGCTAAGTTTGGGAGAATAAGGTGTGTGTTTCTATGTGTTTCACTGCTCCTATCTTAGTCCATGCCTTAGTAAGATTGTACATTTCTTTAACTCATTGCTGTTTCTTCACTTTTACTTTTCTTCCCATTCCCAGACATTTATTTATTTGTCTAATTCATTACTTGCTGGTAGAGGAGCTAAGCAAATGAGTAGATGATTTGAATTCAGTGTGGTTTTCTCTCTCTTTTTGAAGGTATCTAACAAAAAATTTGTAAGACTAGAGAGGAAGAAAAGAGGAAGGTAAAAACTGTCAGTGCTACAATTAATTTTCAAATGACTTTGGAATTAATTTTATGGACTTGAGTAGAAAACATTAATTTATTCCCTAGATTGAAAAATTCTTCTAATATCATGTATTTTTTTTTCTTTAGACAGGCCCACCATAGCAGTCTAGCACTGGTACTTGATTAGCATATTTTGTTAGTTGAGAAAACTGAAGTGTTTTAACATATCAATCTCATTTGAATGTTAAAGTAATAGAAAATTCCAAAGTAACAGAAAGTCGACATTATTTGACTTGATCTAAATAAAAATATTTTATTTGAGTAAACACTTTTTCTTTCTGTAAGCAAAGATGAGAGTGTAATATTGAACTCTCAGATACCCAGCCTGGAAGAAAAATCCTGATATTCATTGAGGAATGGGTGTTTCACGCAGACAAAACTCAAGAAAATAGACCCATGGCCAGGAGTTAAAATTTTAGAAAATACAAAAGTTTTCATAAAGCATTCAAATTTGTAAGTTGGGAGTCTGCAGTAATAGTATTCACATGATAAATCAGTAGAATCGCTTTAAGGCAAGTTTTAAAAGTCACCTTCCTATGATTTGATGCCCCATGCATGGAGGAAGAAGAGCCAATAATCAGATATTACAGTGTCAAATCCTTTCTCTTGGCCTCCTGTGGACACAAGGTCGACCAGGAATCCTGAGGATGCCAGCCCCTCCAAAGCTCTGTGAATGACCTATGGCAAATCACAGAAGTCACAGAAGATGCCACCTAATGTGGTAGCCACAGAGTTATTGTCTGCCTTTGGGAGCTACCAGCAGCTCTATCCATCAAGAGCCCAAGAATATAAATGATCTTTCTTAAATCCCAGTGCCCTGACCTCACAGTGGGGAAAACCCAGGCCTTTGCAGCCAGAAAGCTTCCAAAATAAAATTAAAGCAAAATTAACTGGGGGGAAAATGAGAGAAAAGAAATTAAATGAAATGATTCATGATCTTCTCCCTTTTGGCTCTTTGTGCTGCACTCATTAATAATTGGTGATGTCCTTGATTTATGAATTCAAGACTGTTTGTTATAGGCTGGGGCTTGGAGACAGCAGCTTTTAGGGTGTCATCCTCATCCTGGTGCTCTGAGGCCACACAACTAGGGGACAGCCAGGCTGACTCCCAGAGGCAATGATGACCTCAACCAGCTTTTTGAGGCCTCTTCATCTGTGGCCCTAGCAGTGCTCTCAGTTGCTAGCATCTGTCCTAATGCCTTGGAAAGGGTGCCAGGTGTGTTTTCTTTACAGAAAATCTCTGTGAAGGTGTATGGTCAAAAAATATATATATATGTTTTTGAGCAACTGGTACATCAGAAAAGTTGATAACCCTAGGAAAATTATTAAATAAATCAGGTCCATTATTATTGTCCTTACATCTTGCTTTCACCGTTCCTGCCCTTACCTGGCCCAATGAGTTCGCCTGGCTCCTCCTGTCACCTGGATATTTCTGTTTACATAGCCATGTGTACTTTGAACTCCTCATAAACCTGTTTTCTTACAGCACACCACACATTGAAACTACCCCATCCTCATTTTGGTCCTTCTGAATCTTAACTACCTGCCTGAAATTCCTTTCCTGTGGCATCATCGTCTCGGCTATGAAGCCATCCGATGAGTTATCTGCACTAGGGGGTGAATAATGACAACAGAAGTCCCAGATACAGTTGCTCCCTCTCCTTCTTTCTTCTTCCTTGTAGATAAAATCCTTGCCAACTGGCTTGTTTGCCCAGCCTCCTTTTTAGCCTTGGGTAGCCATGAGTCATAATGTTGACCAATGAGTTGGAAGCACCAGCCTGCTGGGGGTATCCTTGAAAGTGCTGCCTCACACAGGGGCAGACACCCTGGAACCTTTGTCCTTAGAGACAGACAAGACCACTGGAGGTAGAAGCCATGCTGCCACCAGGAGGAGCCATTAAGGGTAAAACCAGGTAGATCATCAGTGACATGCTACCATGTGCCTGCCCTTGCACCTCCTTTCCCCACACAGGGCCCTAGATTCCTACAACTGCTCCATCTGTCCAGCACCCCCATTCCGTGTCCCCCTCTGATTCTCTGCTCACTGGCACACCATTCCAGCTCCATCCGACAAGGCTTTTACTGACACTGCCAGTTCCTATGGCTGGAGGAAGCTCGTAAGAATATTAATTGACACCATTACACCAAACACTCGAGGGCTGTATTTGTCAATGTGATATGAGTTTCTCTCTGTTAACAGACTTTTTAAGTGAACAGTGGCAAGTTGTGAATACAGACACAATGCTAAAAAGCAACTCTTTAGAACTCACTCATCTCATACAATGGATTATCTAAACCTATTGACTCACAACTCACTCCCCTGCCACCACCATTCTATTCTCTGCTTCTATGAGCTTGACTAGTTCAGATTCCTTGTGTAAATGGAATTGTGCTGTATTTATCCTCCTGCTATTGGCCTTATTCACTGAACACAATGTCCTCGAAGGTGTAATTGTAGATGGGAGGAGTTCCTTGTTTTTAAAGGCTGAGTAGTACACATTTTACCCTCAGTTATCACAATTTCAGGCCTCAGCTGTAGACAGATTCACACACACTTGCCCTTCCTCTTGGCTACAGAATGACAAATACTGGAACTTAAAGACTTTCCATCTTTAATCTTGAACAAATGTGCTTTCAAGTTCACTAGTCTATGAGGCTCTCTTCTCACATTTCCCTACTATTACCAGGGAAATAGATATAGGGTCTATATGGTTAGAAAGGTCTGAGTTCCTTTCCCTTCTCTTCCAGGATTGCCCAGTAACTACTATTACCAAATCATTGCATTCCTTTTATCCTCAAATTCCTTGCTTGCAAAACAAAACCAGTTTTGTTATGTACTGTTATAAAATAGAACAACGCATAATAAATTATAAACTCATAATAAATATTAGCTGGTTTTTGTTTTGTTTTGAGACAGTGTAGGCTGGCCTTGAACTCAGTATGTAGCCCAGGTGGGCCTCGATTCTCTTGCTTCAACCTGCCAAGTACTGGGGCATACACCATGACACAAAGCTACTAGCTATTATTCTTAAGTATCCATACCAGTAGGCAAAGCCTCCTCTGCCACCTTTCCAAACCCCTGAGCAATTCACTCACTGCATTAAACATCACCTCATCTCCAAAGCCCCCTTCAGATGAGAAAATGCACTGTTACCAAGACATGACTTCTTTTGTTTTAAGTTTCATTATCTTAATGGAAGAGGCTGAGACTAAATCACACCAGCAGAGTTTCAGGAGAAACAAGTCAGAAATTGCTGAAGGAGGTCAGATGGAGATGAGAAAAATCATGACAAAAGAAGGAAATAGAAGAAAAGCATATTTAACCCAGACATGATCTTAATTACTTTCTTTTCTTCTCTGTTGCTGTTTTTGCTTTCTTTGGTTTAAAAATAAAGTGTCCTGGTTTAGCTCTAATTTTGTCTTTTTATTTTCATATTTATAAGATTAAGATTGCATAACATGCTGGGGACAAACTGTGATCTAAAGCACTTGATGTGTGTTGGAGAAGGAAAGGCCTGGAGCCCGACCCAAGGAGGCAAAATGCTTACATAGTCTGAGAACTTTATTGACTCAGGTTGCAGGATTGCTCTCCCAGGCAAGGAAAACCATCTTTAAAAACAAACAAACTGCTATTCTGGGGTATTTCCCAGAAAAGACGCAGGTATGGTTAGTAAGATGGGATTTGGTTTTGTTTTTCAAGCTACAGCTGGGGGGTAAAAGGTCAGGGTTGTGTCGTAACCCACTCTGGTGCTGCTCTCCCGTCATCCAAACCACAGCCCTCTAATGGCCAGGCATCCTGGCAATTAGTAAAATGAAATTGCATTTTCTGCACGCTCGCTCCTGGATATCTTATGAAGTAACTGCTGAGCTTTAGAATGCTCTGGAAAAACTCTGGTGGTTGGAATTTCAGAATAGTTTCCTGAGGAGAAAGCTGTTGAAACTACTTCCCTTAAACATTCAGAAGATGGAAACATGAGGTTTGATCAAAATGTACAGTAAATGTTTACTTTAAAAAAAAGTATTACAGTGACAGACACATTGCCATTAATCTTTCTCAAAATACTCTTGGACATACACACATTTTGAACACGTCTTGCCATTTTCTCAAGCAGATCTGGAAGTCCTTTCATGTGTTTACTAGATGAGATAAAAAAGAAATATATGTATAGTGAATGTTGCTGCTGAGTGTCAGCTAATGGAAAGGCAGGCTTGTACAAACACTATGAGCAAAACCATCTTACTCACCAGGTCTGACCCCATGCGACCTCTGATTCTTCCTCAAAGTCAAGATGACATGAAAGCTAGAGGTTTTGAAACAATTCAGAACATTAAAGCAGCTACAAGAGCAAATAAGGATACTCACAAAAGAGGGCTTCCAGAACTGCTTCAGAAAGAGGCAGGAATGAAGGGATAAGAGTGATGGAAGCAAGGAGGAGTATTTTAAAGGGGATCAATGACGAAGTGTCTTTTACAGAAAATATCATGATTGTTTGTTGTCACTTTGTTGTTGATGTTTGTTTGTTTGCTTCTTGATTTTTCTTTTTTTCTCTTTAAAATAAAAACAGACTTAAATATTCACTGTATTTTTCCATTACACTGCATAAACATATATAGATGCATACAGTCTTGACAGTGAATTGGAGGGAGTAATGAAGGGTGGTGAGTGGGAAGAAGAGGTTTTATGAGTCACACCACCTTCTGACCTGCAAGCAACAGTGCTGATCTCAGCCCACTACCCCTCCACATCTGCATAATGCCCACAATCTGTACTCCCAACAGGCAGCATGTCAAAGCCAGCCTTGGGGTACAGGACCCAGAGCTCTGCTGGTAGATGGTGTGCTCTCTGCCACCTTCATCTCCTTGTGCTCACAGCACACAAAGCTGTCAAGTGATGAAACTGCACAGCAGTGAGTATGTAGGAAGAAGGCATAGTGTATCCTGTGGGTCCTGGTTTCAAGTTGGATTGCAATCCTACCTCATCAGTGGTGTGGCTAATAAGAACTGGAAATCTAGATTTATTTTAGCCACTACCTCCTGTGTACAATTGTGACAGGGAGCCATTCTACACACATACAGCAAACTAAAATCTCATTTTGTGCCTCATCCTGATACCATAGCTTAAGGCAATAAACTGAGATATGTTGGCTTGAACTTCATGTTTTCTCTCTTACTTGTAACCTTTATAATGAGAGACTGGAAGCAAAAATAGGTAGAAAGGAAAAATCAAAAGTCTATCTAATCTGTAAACTCATTAGTCAGCTGCTAAGTCAAAAAGCCAACTCTAATTGTGTGTCCCCTTACCCTAAATTCATATGTTAAAGCCTGAAACCCCATTAGCTAATAATATTACCTTATTTGGGGACAGAGCCGTTGTAGAGTTCATCAAGTTGAACTTGGCCATAAGGTGAGCCCTGTTACAATTTGACTGGCATTTTATAGAAATGGGAAATTTGGACACATACAACAAACAGGAGCAGAGGCCATGAAGGATGAAGGTAGAGCTTGGGGTGATACTTCTACAAAGCCAAGGAACATGAAAGATAGGCAGCAAACCCCAGAAGCAGGGGAGAAGCAGAGAAAATATCTTCCTTGTAGCTATCGGAAGGAACAAATCCTATGACACCTTGACTCAGACTTCTTCTGTATCTGTGAGACAACAATTTTCTCTTATTTCAGTCTTGGCTTCCTGGAATTTCACTATAGCAGTCTTAGCAAACTAATACATCTTTGTACTTAGAAATCCTAAGATCTGTAAGCAGGACATTCTATTCATAAATGAAGAGTATTAAACATGAGACCGCTTTCTACAGTTTTCATGATAAGCTTGGTTCTTACAGAGTGATGGGTGAGATTTGCATAGTAATGAATAAAAATCTTCATTGCTTATGGTTAAAAGCAAAATGGATTGTTTCTTTCAGTCACTCCCCTCTGGGGAAGATTGGTCCACCCGGTGTCCATAGCAAGTTAGCTGCTTTCCCCCACAGCTGTGCTCTGATGAAGATGAGAGGGATCCAGTTAAGCCTTTGTGTCTGTCCTACAGATTCATCTTTCTCTATTCTCAGCATTCCTTTGCTCTGCTGAGTGTGCCGTGTTGCCTTAATGGTAGCACAGATGTAAATGAAAATAAAGAAAAAAAGGCTTCATGGAGCCATAACATCCACATTCCCTCTGCCACGCACCAGCAAGTCTGTACTAAACCCTAAGCATATTAATATCTTCATTGCTGATTGCTAAGGGGCTCAGCCAGAGTCAGGAAAAGAGGTACAAAGTTCTCAAATTACCAGTTGATTTCTCCTGGGCCTATGATTGTTATTGCCAGGATTCGAAACCATTCTAGCAGATTCCAAATGGAATCATCTCTCCATACCCCAAAGGAGGCTGATTTGGGAAAGTTCCTACACAGTTAGACCTCTATGCGTCTTTTACAAGCAGTGGCTCATGCTGAAAAATACTGACATCAACAGGAAAGCGGAGCAAGAGAAATGATAATCAAGTAGATTTTTCTGAACCCATTTTTGCAAACATAATCCCTTTGGTTGATTATTTACATGACAGCCAGTCACAAAAATACATTTCTCTTGGAAATCTGCTGTCAGATGGACCAGCCTTTCATCATCCTCTCCAGGCCATTTCCCCCACCCTCACCAACCCTAATATTTACATTTCCTCACATAACTTCACTTTGATCTGTCTTTTTCCTTCCAAGCTCCCAAGCTGAACTTTCAACAAAACTCCACCCAAAAGCTTCTCCCTATACTACTAGTGCTAATACTTTTTATAAACAGAAAACTAAAATCAGATATAGCTTTAAGTAAGGAAGAAAATTATAACTTTCACTTTATGGCCCTTAGGCGATGCGTTGTGAACAATCTCAAAATGCCACAGTGTTCGGTACTGGAAAGGGGGAAACAAATGAGTATAAATGAGACTCAGTTTACAGCACTTTTGTGGGGATTTTGCAATCAAGTAAATACTGTAGGATATGCTTCTGGGAAAGGTCTTTTAAAATAATCATTCGCAAAACAAAAGCTTTTAGGATAGAACTTGAGTGATTTGGAAAAAAAAAGATGTGTGATAAACCAACGATTTGCCTCACAGAAACACACAGAAGACAACTCTTCTGTAAACCTTCTGAGGGTTTCCATTCCTTCTCAGTCTTCTCTACAACTGCTTTAAGGTTGTTATGTCCTTCATAGCAGTTACCATGAAGGTGGAGCCCTGTAACTTTAGTAATCAGCAGACTGGGCAAAGACCAGTGTCCCTGTAGATAGAGAGTTGAGTGGGGTCTGTCACTCCTTTTAATCTTCAGAAAATTTCTTAGCATTCAGGGCTATTGTGAGGATTAATGAACAAATGTGCACAGTCCAAGAGTTGATTCGGAGCAGGTGCTCAGTAGTTGCTTACACTACAGTTTATGTTCCAAAAATGCACTGGGCACAGCATAAATCTGGAGTGGGAATCTAATGGACTTTTTGGCCCAACGACCCTCAATTTTCTACCCAGAGCACAAGTATGAGATAAACACAGGTAACTGCATCTCTTCTTTGTTTGGATACTTTTAGCTCAGTCAGTATATTCAGGGTCCTAGTGGTTTCACGGATGCATTTGAGTCCAGGACAACTCCCCCCACCCATACCCTTAACACACGCACGCATACACACACTGATACAGAGCAGAGTAAAACCAGACACAAGACACAACTACGTTCTTCATCAGACCATCCATCCCTATCCTTATTGAAATAACCTACCTAATCTAACCCGTCAGCTTCTTTCTGGGTTCACTTACTGCCATTTCCAACCTGGGATTCAGAATCTGTCATTTAGGAGGATTTTTCTTCCCAATGTCCATCATTTCTTACCCTCTGCAATTTTCATCCCTGGTCCTAGATAATCACCAGGGTCAACTTTCTTTTTTCTCCTGTTCTCCTGCCCAGGCTGTTAGACAATGTTACAAAAAAAAAATCAAGAGATTGGCCGGCTCATTTATTCAGCAGGCTTCTCTTATATGTGGAAAGCTTTACTGGGCACTGGGGGACGTGTTAGGGTAGGCTCAGCAGCCCCTGTGCCCATCACATTCACAGACCAGCGGGGAAGCACTGCTCAACAGGTCAGCACCCATATGTGTTCCACCACACAATGTGCCCAGTGCCACGAAGGAAATGACAGAAGGCTTTCATGATGGGGACAACAAAAGTGGCCTGGAGAGTCTACATTTAGAGAAAGCAGAACTCTGAAGATTTCTGAAAGTTCTTCAAAAGGAAGGGTATGTGCAAAAGCCACAGGAGCCTGAGGAAACCCATGTGGTTGAGGAAGAGTTTGAGGTGAACATTAGTGAGAATCAGAGAAATAAAAAACCATAAGAATAGGAGGGGTAGAGACAGGATTAGATTTACCTAGGAAAGGGGGCTGTCTCACCTCTCCCTGCTCTGGCGCATCCTGGCATACCATTCTCAGGTGCATCGTAGGGTCTTCTCTGATGAGGAAGGAGTTCAATCTTTTCTCCCTGTATCCTTTCCCTGAGATGCCCCACCTCTCAACACTCACCCCTCGCTTCTTGACTAAATGTTAAGGGACACTTCATACATGGGTTTCTTATTGTACAGAAAATGTACCTAACTTACAATGAACCATTTTAACCACTTCTGGGTGTACAATTCAGTAATGTCAAGCACATCCACAATATCATGCAATTGTTACCACCATCCATTCCTAGAACTTTTTCATCATCCCCAAGGGAAACTCTGTACCCACTAAATAGCATCCTTTCTTTCTTGGGTCCCCTCCTCCGTGATTTCACCAGTCACCTCTTTCTTGTCCTCCAGAAAATGAGGCCTGTCCTGTGCCCAGGCCTGTTCCTCACACCATGCTTTACTCCAATTTCTCCCTGTCTCAGAGCCATTTCTGTGGACTCTCAGAGTCACACTTCAGATCCTGTGCTCTCTCCTTACACCTCCCTGGAGAACAAGCCCACATCCCTCCCCTGAGATGATGACAGTTAATCTGATATGAAGATGGTTACATGGTGACTAATGGGTGGTAGTTATATATAGCATACAGACGCTGCACAAAGGTATGATTCACATGCAAGGAGGGACAGGGGCAGGTTGCACAAGATTTCATCTTGCTCCTCAAAATAAAGTGCAATTTAAAACTCATGAGTTCTTTATATCTGGAATTTTCCATTTTATATTTCCGGACTGTGACTGACACGACAAAGTAAAACTTCAGAAAGGGAAACTTCAAATCAGGGAAGACTACCATAGTCAGCTGTTGAAAGACAGCTACACCAAAGAGTGACACTTTTTTTTTTTTGGTATCACACAGGAAAACCCTGTGCTCTGGCTCCAACCAGTCTTTCAGTTGTATTCACAACAATGAATGACAAGAAACATCTCAAGTATTCTGGGTTTCTGTCTCTTCCCTGGCTCCGCCATCTGGCTGTAGTGTTCCTTTGATTCCCCATGGTCCTTTCTACTTCTACTAGTTCCTTCTACCAACACTTGGCTACAACTTTCCTGATTTCAATCCTGTTCCTAGTTTCCCTGCCTTCCCCTTCCATTCCTCCCTAACCTCCTTGGCCTTGCGCATAAAGTTCAGTATGACTCAACGCCTCAGTGAATTGTGCCTGTCTTTTTTATCCATCGTTTCTAAGTCTGATGCTTCAGCTTGTTGCAGTAGAACCAAAAGAGAAGGGTCACAGGCCTTGGGTTCCCTAGCTATTTTGCCTGAACAAGTTACCTTGCCACACTGCAATATAACTTCTTCAACCATGAAAGTAATGATTTAGATTAGGTATTCTCTTCTGTTAAGTCACAATTTCATAATTCCTATTCTTCCTGCATCTAAGGCTATGCCTGCTGTTTATAGAACAAGCTGTTTCCACCCATCATGTTGTTTGCTTCTTAAGCCAAAAATATGCATTTCCAGGACGTGATAGTCTATCAAAACAAAAAGTTTACTTTTTCCCACTTTTTCACAGTTGGCCCTCAACTTTGATTTCAAACATATAATTAAATGTATGTTCTAAAATAAGTTGTGTGCATAAATAGAGACATTTACAATCAAATTAGGTTACTACACCTATTGGCACAAATATAATGTGTGACATAGAGACTGTTGACATTAAGTCTTGCAAGTAAAAGTATCAGAATGCATTTCCCATTGCTTAACTTGAGTACTTACTAGGTATATTAGCTTTCCTGTGGCTGGAACAAAATACCCAATACCCAACTTAAAGGAGAAGAGGTTTACCTCATAGTTTCAGAGGGGTCAGTCCAAGGTCAGTGGCTTCAAGGCAGAAAATGCATGGTAGAAGGATCTGGTGAAGGAAAGTTTCTCAACCCATGGAAACCAGGAAACAGAAAGAGCAAGAAGAACCTACTGGGCTCCAACTCCTAACAGCACATTTAGCTATGAACTCATCAGTCTACTAATGAGTATAATGCCCTCACGATCTGATCATCTTCCAGAAAGCCTACCTCTGAACACATGAGGTTTTTGGGAAACATTTTAGATCTAGACCATAACTGCAGGCAGTGTGACACACTCATGAATTTCAGTTCATATCCCATGTAGATACTGAACAGAGGTGAGAAACTTTTAGTGCCAGGGCCCAGGTCCTTCTGGAATGAACTCCATACCCTCTTCTCCTCTGGCTTGAAACTCGCCTCTCCTTTTCCCAAAAGGCTCTGGCATCTTTTCAAAAGACAGCTCCTCTTTTGAGGTGCTTCAGCTCACTTCTTCCTGGCAACAGTCCTGACCAGGAAGCTCTTCCAACCTAGGAGCAGTCCCAACTCCCTTCCCTTGGACTTTACAAGCCCTCAGTTTTCTGGAAAGCCTGACAGAAAATAAACCTCATGCCAAGGGCTTTCCTCGGCAGACTTCCCATACTCAGTCACAAGTTCAGCCAGCCACCATCTCCCAGTCAGAGAAGTGTCTGTGCCCTTGGAAACCCCAGGGTGCCAGTGCTCCTCCGCAACAGATAGAAGAGCGAGTGCCTCCATGCTGTCCTCAGAAGCTTGCTTTCTGCCGATGCAGCCTTCCCCAGATCAGCTGCGACTATTACTCACTGAGTAACAAACTGAAAGGCTTTGGATCCTCCTCCTCCGTAAGAAGCAATCCCAGTGTATGCTTTTTTCCAGACTAAAATTTTCAGAAAGTGAAGGTCTTTTCCTATTCTTTGTCATTCGTGTACATATTTGGGGCTGGGAATCAAACCCAGGGCCTTGCACATTCCAAGCATGTACTCTGCTAATGAGCTACCCTAACCCTCTTTCTAGATCGGCAGCCATTTAAAGCTGATCATGGAAAAAATAGTGAAGCAAATGGCATCACGCCCTGAGTTTGCATATTCCTGTCCTTCCCAAGAATTTAGGGGTCCAGAGTTTCTTCTTCTTCTGGAGAAAGAATCCAAACTCAGGCATGTGCTGCTTAAGGTAAGACTGCCTCAGACTATTGTCCAAACCTCACCTCATCAGGAACTCCTTGGGTACTTGTTAAGATGCAAACTGCTGGCTCCAGCCCCATGGGATAAGAGTGTTAGGATACAGTTTGAGGTCTCTTTCTTGCACTTAGCACACATTTCAGCCCAGGTGCTAACACACCTCAGGGATTTTTGATGGAAGGCATTGTCTTCTTTCATAGGAACTTGAGAATTTATAACAAATTTATAGAAATACAGAAGGCTAGGGTATGGGGTATGGATATTTTGAAAATTAGCAGTTTTATTTACAGTGTGAAAGGCAGCACTCTGGAGGCACACAACCTGAGTCCATTAATACAGTCTGCTTTCTCCAACTAGCTGGCACCTCCAACCTACCCTGGTTCAGAAACTCTGAAAATAGGATGGCTGCCAAGCATTTGAAATGAGATATTGGTATCCAGAACGTGCCAGCACCTTTTTTTCAAGACCTTGAACTTTCTCTTACATTCAGTTATGAGAACTGTACTTTACACATTGGCTGAGGAGCAAATTTGGCTGAAGTAAAACTCAACAGAGCTCTTCCCCTTCCTCTCTCCTCTTCCCTCTCTGTATACAACCTACATTTATCCCTGGTACATGTGACTTCCTATGTACATGCAGCAGGAGGAAATCTTCATAATAGATTTGAGTGCTTTTCAGAACCCAGCTAAGAGTTTGAGAAAGAGCTCCCCGCTTTTTCCAAAAATATTCCTCATGTGGTACACGAGGCATTAATAATCACCAACCTTCATTTATACAAATTCTTCTTGATTTATGATGGGGTTACATTCCAATAAATCTATGGTAAGTTGAAAATATCCTAAGCCATAAATGTTTTTAACACATCTAATCTAACAAACATCATAGCTAGCCTGCCCCAAACATGCTTAGGACATAGGCTTACATTAGCCTACAGTTGGGCAAAACCATTTCATACAGTATTTTTATAATATTAAAAATGTCATGGAATTTATTAAATACTGAAAATTGAAAGCAGAATGGCTGTATGGGTACACTTTTGCACTATTGTTAAGACAAAAATTGTAAATTAAACCATGGTAAGTCAAGGATAGCCTGCTGGTACATGGGCATGTGTGTGTGTGTGTGTGTGTGTGTGTGTGTACATTTAAGCTCACTAATCTTCAAAGCTTTCAGTGCAAAGATAAGACTCTGAGCAGCTCTCATTAGCTGAAGCTGATCCCTCCTGCCTAACATTTTCTTAACACATGAGGCCTGGTGTAAATGAGGATGGCTTTGATCAGTTGTATCCGTAAACTGTGGGACCTCATGAAAATGCAGATTTCTGGACCCTATATCACACTAATTAAATCAGGTCTCTGGGGGTAACATGCAAGCAGTCTGCATTTTGAACAAGCTCTCCAGGGACTGTGACCATTGTGGCATCCTGTACTACAACACAGAAAGGGGGACCGAAAGATAGTGACTATTTAAATTTAAAAATAAAACTTATTACAGTAAAAGACATATTGCCAAGAATGATGGGATAATTGTGTTCAAAGCAAAGAGGAGTATTTTGAAGGGCACTAACGGCAATATGTCTTTCATTGTAATAAGTTTTTTATTTAAAAATTTACTCCAGTTTTTCACTCATTGGACAAACATTTGAGGCAATTTCAATCAAATAAAAACATTATCATGTGCCTTCAGCTATTTTATTCACTGGATTTGGCACTGTGAAACTTTTGGCTCTTTCCCAAAGTTAAAAATGACCATAAAAGAAAGATGTTTTGATTTGATTCAGGACATCTAGGCAGCCATAACAGTGCAACTAAAAACACCGAGGAAAGAGGACTTACAGAACTGCTTCAGAAAGTGACTAAATGATGGGATAAGTGTGTTTGAAGTGAAGGAGAGCATTTCAAGGGAGATTAATGGCAGTGTGTCTTTTACTGTAATAATTGTTTTTTAAAAATCTAGGCATTCACTATATTTTTATCACACCTTGGGCATATGCTGAATGACAGTCAGAGGTAGACTAGCTCTGGCTAGACTCTGGGTTTAGGTGGAAGTGCCTTAAATCTTTAGCAAGGCTGGACAGTAAGGCAAGGACCATTTTCATCTTCTAGAAGTAACTCACAGCATATAGCACATGCTTAGTATAGATATATGTATTAATTTGGTTGTTTCTCCTGGAGAGAAAAGCTCTAACAAAATCCAGGGAAGAGAAGGTGTGAATAAAGCGCCATGCTAATGGTACTTTGCCTATTGACTCTCATTTTATCAGCCAGTTGTTGGTGATTTCCAATCCATATTCTGAGCCCCTCAGACAATGAGTCTGGAAAGATGGTTTCATCTACTATTCTGATGGCTCCAACCTCCCTGTCAGTAGCAAACAACTTTATTTAGAATCAAGATTTAGTTTCTGCAGACTTCTCTTTTACCTTTCATATTGACCAAAGACTCTTTGATCTCCAAGTGATATGTATTCTCTGGAAAACAAATAACACTTTGATAAATAGATATAATAGTAATTTCATTGTGACCTAAACAACAAAACAGGAATAACTTTTTCTGTGTCATTTGGCATCATGCCCATCTTCATAAAGTTTCTTCATAGCTCATGGAATTGAAAGTTGGGAAAAGCAATATTACAATATATTTAGTCACTGGAAATGTTCTCTAGAATTGGTAAAAGATTTGGATAAGTAGGAAAGAAAAAGGTTGAATTTTTCATGTAATGGCTTTTCCTGTTAGTATTACCAAGAACAATTACTATTATAAAATCATTATTATAAAATTATAGAATTTGAAGTTAGGATTTGTACCTAAGAAAGCATTGAGTTTTAATAATTATTCGGCTATTATTTTATAGTTCAACTCCAGACACCAACTAACACTATATAGTTCTATAGAGACCACTTTCTAAAACAAAAGAAATTATTTAAAATGTTCATGTAGAATAAATCATTTGTGGGTGCCCTACTGCAGTACAAATCTCGCTCTGGCTTCCTTTCATTGCAGGCTTCTAGGCCTGGCTAGAGCTAAAGTTTTCCTTTACTGAGATGGTGGAATTTCCATGAAGGTCAGAGTTTATCCCTGCAGCAAAGGTTAGACAGAGCAGTGACTTGGCAGTAGAATAAAGGGCTCTAGAGGGATGGAAAAATGAGATTACAGAGCATATTAAAATGTCGTCTGCCCCAAAATGTAAAACAATTTGGCCTAAGCCTCACATATATGATACAGATTAACAAAACTGCTTAGAATCCAGGAAAAGAAAATTGTTTTTTTTCGCTGCTTTTTTCCAAAGATCTCAGAGTCTGTATAGACACACCCAAAACATTTGGCTCATTCTCAAAACTGCAGACTGGAGAGCCACTGTAAAAATAGCTGTGAGCTCCAAGGAATGGAGGGTAGGAAAAGTCTGCACCTCTGAAAGGGGCCTTGTTTGCCTCAGCCTTGCAGATTTTTACATGCACAAACTCATTTGTACACATGTATAAATACAGTCACAGTGATACTCACACTTACAAGGTAGTCTCATGAAGTAAAATTCTCCACAGTGTCACACTTCAGGGGAAAAGAGAGAGAATAATTCCAGATGTTGCTAGATAATGCTTAGCTGTTTCCATGAAAAACTGTAGGAATGGCATTAGCTCACATGGAAATAATGTTTTAACTAGCTGGGAGTGGTTCATGAGGTTTGTCCTGATTTTTGCCTGGATCTAACCCACCCAGGATCATACAAAAAGTACACTCAGGTAATAAACTGGTAGAAATGGCTTAGCAGAATTCTGTTCAAAAATAAATAAGCAATTAGCACTGTCAGGCTGGGTAGGGGTGAAAATGCCTCCTAGGTTTAAGAGCAGAACACTTAGGGCTCCAGATGAGGAAAGATGCTGAGACAATATCATAGAGAGTCTCAGGGAGAGAGATTTCAGAGGAAGCAGGTGAATTCATTTACATCAACAGCAAAGAAAGGCGTTGTCTCTACATAGAGCCACTGGGTTATATCTGTCACTGCTGGGTTATACAATCCTGGTAACCTGAATTGACTTTACATAAGTTTAATTTTAATGAAATGTTGAGATTGTCAGCTCACATTAAAATCTCTTTACTTCAGGGTGAATAAATATGAAAGGATCCTTTGGAATTAGGTTTTAAGCTTGAGTTGAGAGGGCCTAAGAAAATTATGTACCCCTCTCCCATATTTATAAAATAGTATAAAATAACCTCAATAAGTGTGTACACTTTTCTGTCTCTGCCTACCCAATGTGACAGTTAAAAAATGGCTCCTCAGTCCCATGGGGACAATATCTGGGCCCCTATCACTGTGAGAACCTTTGCAGAATGTCAGCCTTAATGACAGTGACTCCTCCCCTCAGCCCATGGTGAGGACGGCACTAGCCAAGCAATCTGACCAGTCAGGGTGCAGGCTGCCTCTCCTGCCTCTGTTGTGAAGTCAGCTGCACCTTGGAAGTGGGTAGGGTGGCTTGCAGCTGTGGGATGCAAAGCAGAGGGGAGGTATAGATGACAGGACCATCTCCTTGGGAAAGAGACCATCTGAAAGGGCCTTTGGTGAGAGACTCAGCAGAGGGAGGGAAGCAAAAAGAAGAGAGGAAAGGTAAAAAAAAGAAGTCAACAGAAAAATAACACAAAGCATGCAGGTTTGGGAGACAAAATCCAGATGATTTCTGTGTTTGGTATAGAAGTGAATGGCACTTTCCGCAGAGAAATCAGAGAAATGTGTGGTAGAGATATGGTGGACATGGGGTCAGGCTAAAGGAAAGAGTAATCCTCAGCAACATTCTCAACAAAACCTAGAGGTTTTGTTGAGAATATTGCTACCCTGGTGACAATTAGATTTAGTTTGCACTGTCAAATAAATATACAGGAGAGATATTACATGGCACATACTAATGTGAAAAAAAATTATCCACTGTTTATCGGAAATCGAAATTTACCTGGGGATTCCATATTTTTATTTGCCAAGTCTGGCAACCTAGAGTCTGTTTTCTGTGCACACTGTGATTGCTTATACGAAATGATGCATGAATTCTACACAGCAGATTTTGACCTGCACCTCCAATTCTGTCTCTTAAGGACCTGAGGGTAGAGGTGGGAGGGATAACCACTAACTAGTGTGGCCTGGGAAATTGTCTCTCTCTCTCTCTCTCTCTCAAGTCTTGATCCCCCTGCACATAGTATATGTGGCCTTGAGCCACAAACCACACTAACTGTGCTACAGTGGCCCCTTGTTTCCAGACCGTTAATGATAATTCTTCATCTCCCCTCTGCATTTACTCGGGGTGCAGTTGTTCAGCACGAATCTATAAATCTTTATAAATTAACTGCTACGCAAGGCTTTGTTTGCCTCTGAAACACTCTTCGAGGGGCTTAACAACCAGTATTTCTCATTAACTCAGGAAAAACTGTACAAAATACATTGTATTCTTTTCTGTGTCCTTTCTATGCATTTTCTGCATGATGTAGGATCCCAATTGCTTCTCTCTCTCTCTCTCCCCTCTCTCTCTCTGTCACTCCCTCCCTCTCAACATCTGGTTTCATGGAGCTTGTCCACATCTTCCCTGGGATTTATGGTACAGTGGAAATTTCTTTTTCCATTTTCCACCTCCTTAGCTGACAGTCTCACCGTTTGCTATGATGCCAATAAGCTCCGTGGGAATGATCAAAATCCTGGTCTCCAGCTAAGCCTCTCTTTCTTTCCCTTCCTCTTGCTTCCCCCCTCCCCCTCCCCTTCACTCTGTCTTTCTCCCTCTCTCCAGACCTAAGTATTTAGCTGCCTCTCAAGTTTGACACCGGGAAGAGTCCTTAAAAAGGGAGCCAGAAGTCATGTTGGATCCACTACTTGTAGGACACTCCTGAAAAGGCATGGTGGGAGGTGGAAAAAAACCATAGCCAGTGGAAGTAGTTTTACATGGGAAGGACAAATTCTCAAAGGTGGCCTCCTCCTCTGGGAACCTCAGTGGGAAGAAAGGCTAAGGAGCCATGGACTTTGAAGGGCTGATGCAGAACAAACAAGCCTATTTCAAACAACCCCATTTTCTGAGGCAGGGGAGCTGTGGGAGATCCCTCATGGTTCAAGGACAGTAAGAAAAGCCGCCTGATAGGTAGGAAAGGGGAGCTGATCTAGGGAGAGGCGGGTATCTAAATGGAGTTGATGCTGCATGGCTGAGAAGGGCACCCTCTCTTTTACATGAGTTCAGAGCATTTTGGTTGTTTTGTGATGGGGTTTTTTTCTTCCCACAAAGCTTTAACAGAGGCTAACGTTTCATGGGTGGCTACAATAAACTCAGTCGCATCCATGTTACAGATAACAACAGGAGCACTTAGCCAACAGTGTGATCTGCAGAAGCAGGCAGCAAGCCTGACAGGGACCGGCCCCCTCGGTGGGATGACATCTGAAAAGGCAGAGTTGGGTAGTGCAGTGGATTGCTCCCACAGCTTACAGCTTCAAATTAGATTATTGATTAGGTTAATTTTCCGTGGGATATTGGATTTGGTTTGCATTTCACCATCAGAGTTCATTAAATTTGCATTGCAGTTGATTATCTTCCATTAAGGAGCACATCTTAAAGTTTCATTACTGGGAAATGTACGTGCGTTGACACCTCCTTAGTTCCAATGCTAAGGATGCAAATGCAGGCGCTTCGTATTGATTTCATTGAATTTTCACTAGACGGCTTACACTCATTTTACTTTTGATACCCCCCCTTCTTGAAAAATTAGCACCAGTACCAGTAAATACAAAGGGGGGGGGGCAGCGAGCCTAGAAAACTATTGTCACATCTTATATGTCCTTCACATAATAATAAATAGTCACTTAATGAATAAAATTGATTTCGGGCTGGGGTGTAGCTCAGTGGTGGAGAGTTTATCAGGTACACACAAGGCTCTGGGTTCCCGCTCAGCAGTTACACGTGCGCACACAGCTGCAAACAATGTTTCTAGCTTAGCAAATATGTGACCCAATAACTTTAAGGACAACTTTACTGGTAAGACTAGTTTGAAGTTTGTTTTATTTGTTCGGTTGATTTGGTTTTGTTCTCCAAATACCACACCATACTTGCCTACATTTTTAAAGCTATATTTCACTAGATAGCCTAGGGGCGATGCATCTGATTGAAGAAGCTGAGCTTAACAAAGAAGAATTAATCCTCCAAAAAGGTTAATTACATTTTTATTGAAATGGAAATCTCTCTGTCTCTGCTTGGAGTTTGGCAAAATAGGTGACTTTCCTCTTTAAGGTAGAAGAATATGTTCCTTAAAGGAAAATGAGGATTTCAAAGGAGGAGTTCACAATCTCTAAACTGTTTTTTTAAAATCTTGCTCCTGAGAAATGAAGACTCCCAGGGGTTTTAACCAAAGATGTTGAGATGTGGGAAGTTCTCACATTTTTTTTTTTTCATTTGCTGTAACACACAAGCACCCACGTCTCAGGATAAGAAGCACAAGGTGTTTTCAAGGCCTAAAGTTTCTGAGAGTCTTACCTTGTTTCTAGATTCCAGAAGACACATATTGTCCATTTCATTGATTGTGAAACAGTGACATAGAAACAATGCATAAGAGTCGCATTGGAGAACCCAGACATTTCAGGGTAATCAAGTGGTAGGTCCTGCCTTTCAGGCAGTGTGGACTCTCATCTGTCCACCTGTCTGAGCTGCAGAAGCTTTGGAAAGACACTTGCCTTCCCTGTTCCCTCCAGCCAGGGTCTTTAGCTCCAGAAGCTAGGGCAAGGGATAGATCGTGAGGACATGTTGGCATGGCCTTTGGGCTGAGGTCTCTGAATGCCCCAGCCACACATTCTCCTTATTTAATGTCTCACAGCCCAAGACTGAAAAAGGAAGCTGAAAATCATGCCCCTGGTCACTAGGTGCAAAGTTTCTGCTAAAATGCCTTTTGACATGACTGGAGTATTCCCCTGGAAAAGCTGAATTCAAAAAAAGGCAAGAGGAAAACAGGCTCAAGGCCAAGCAGAGAGGAGGCTGAGAGTCTCTGGAGAGAGACAATTTTCAAAGGTCAGAACCTAGGCAGATAAGAGAGCTGATCTGAGGTCAACTCAAGAGAAGTCAATATGAAGAAGCATGAGATAAACCTGACTCAGGAGCCAGACGAGACTCAGCTAAGTAGTGGTCTCAGTCCCAGCTATATGGTACATTAGAATCACTGCAGCTGGGCTTTAACCCAAACCAATACCCAACCCTTATTCACCAATGGATTCAAATGGGAAGGGTGTGGAATTACGTTTAAAATCCTCCCTAGGTGACTCTAACTTGAATTCAGTTGCAAAGCACTGAACTAATGATTTTCTTACACATTTCCAGGTGGAGTAGGTGCAATGTCCTATCACGGATAGCAAGAATTTGGCTTTAGCTAGGGCCAGGGACTGATCACACCTGGCTAAAGAGGCCGTAGAAAGAGGTAGGTGAGGGTAGAATTTGTTATAGGTGCCTGGGTAGCTTATACCCTGCCTGGTTCTAAAACCTGGCTTTGGATCAAAGAATATGGAAGAGGGCCTTGTCCTGAGTCTGCGGCAGTCAGTGCTGTTGGCCTCAAGGTCTACATGATGTGAGAAAAGTCACATGGCCCCACTGTTGGCTCTATTTTCTCTAGGCCAAGCCCATCAGTGGATATCACAGTACTGTGTCCCCACTAACCTCCCAAGGCTTGGCTGCCTCAGAAGTCCTGCATGTTTGTAGGCTCAATTATCCACCCCTGGAAATAACTTCATTCTCCCATCATGCTCCAAAGGCTCCATGGAGCCACTACAAAGATGTTCTTCAATTCTCTTCCATATCTAGCAGAAGAGAAACTAAGTACCTTACATGTTCCTCTCCAAAACATCATTGAGCATCTAAAATTTTGCCACTTTCTTCCTACTCTGATTATGAATATGCTAAAAAGCAGTAAGGCCTATCAAAGCCACCCTGAAGAAGACAGCCACCAAGAAGAGACAGGATTTTCTGGCCACCTTCAAAATCTCTTCCATATCTTGATTTCCTTGGAGCAGGGCTTACTCTATCTTTTGACAGTAAACACAGTCAATCCCTCGGTAATTTCTGTTTCTATTCTAATCTTCTAGGATTAGTAGGTCATGATACTTTCCCACATGACTATAACTATTCTTTCTGTCACCCTTTCACCTTCTAAGCATCGTTTGGGATTAAACAGGCCCAGTAGTGAAAGTTCTATGATAGCTCTGGATTCTATTATTAAACCAGTTTAAGAAACTTCCATCTGTTTTGAGTATTGATGTCAGCAGTTTCTAGGTTAGAGGTATAATATATCCACCAAGGGGATACTTCTGGCTGTAATATTATTCCCAAAATTGACCATTGCAGTTAAGAAAACCAGCACCAATAGAATTACTTTTCCTTTGACGGTCATATTCTCTTTCATACTCCTCTTTTGCCTCATTCTCCTAAGCCCTCAAGAGTTGTTTCTGCTACCCAGAGACACCCAGAATGCAAAGCTTAGCCCCTTCTCCAATTTCCTTAATAAATCTACTCAATGCACACATTTAGTGATTTTTCTTTACAGATTTTTCTGGAGATTTGTGGATTCCCAAGGAAGAGTCATAGTGCAGATCACATGTCCTTCAACTCTTTCATTATTACACCTTTATTTATCCCCCTGGGTATATCACACTGAGAAGGAGAAATTAAGTCTTCAGAAAGCAATGTTCTCAAAGGAACCATCATGGAGATGCAGCATGTCTCTCACATCATTTTGAATGAGAAGCTTTCGTATCAATGGTTGCTGAGTTTAATGGAAATGAAGGCTTTCAAATTAGTCCCTTCATTCTAAAAATATAGTTTCTAATGACTCAAAGTGCAGAACAGTCCCTCAGTATTTCAGGTCCTTGATTTCATGGTGTCAACCAGCAGTGCCACAGCTCTGCTGGTTATCTTGACTCTTTCCCACACTAGGAATGGTTCCCCTGGAAAAAGTACTTTTGTAGTTATTTTTTCCTTTAATTTCCAGTTGTATGTCGCACCAGAGTTGAGAGGGAGATACAGAAATTTCTAATATATCCACTTCCCCCACACATGTACAACCTCCCCATTATGAGCACTCCCAATGATAAAGCCATTCTGTCACATCAGAACCCAAACACCCCCCATCTGGTGACATTAGGTGGTGACATTAGTTGACATTCTTTGGTGAATGGAAGCCTTTTGAGCAAAGGGTGTTCTGACAGCCACACTGTGATTCAGGCTCTACTGTTGCTTATGAAAAGCTGTTTACCTCATCTCCCCCTCAGATGGCAGACACCACAGAGGCAGGAAACTCAGCTCTGAGTTCCTTTAATCCAACAGGCTCCACTCTTCCACACAGCTATTGTAATGGATGTAGGTGAAAGTTCTGGAGTCCATGAGTTCCTCTCACAAGCATGATTATACTCAAGTCACCAGGACTTGTTCCCATGATGTCACATAAGGGTGCTTTCAAAAAGGGGTTGTCATGCCCTGTGAGGTTAGCCAGAGAGACCTACTGATACAATTATTCATCAGCACTGAATGTAGGGTATCCAACTCACACTATATTGTGATAGTGTCACAATGTAGGGTCACAAGTTATAAATACTGTTTAAAAAGAACCTTGTCCCTGCTTCCTTTATTACATTTGGACCTGCCACTTTCTAAAATAGTCTTCGTTCCAAAGCAAACACTCGTTCCAAAGCAAACATATCTCAGTTAATGCGCCCTGATGTGTACTTCTTACCCGATCAGGCCCTGACAGCTGTGCTCTCTGGACCCATGAATACAGCAGTTATTGCTGACTTTCTCACTGTGCAGTTGGAAGAGGCCTTCATTTTAAATGGTTCCAAAGACTGAACTCATTTTCAAGAACAGTTTCTCAGGGAGCTCATATGTAGCAAACTGTGAGAATTTTGAGGACAGTTCAGCTTTTTTTTTTTTTTTCCATAACCCCTGAAACTCCTGCTAAGGCACTGAAGTCAGAATATCTAACATTCAAACACTGGAATCAAAGACAGGAGTGGGTCAGTTGGCATTTCTTTTCAGTTTGTGGAAAATCAGGTTTTTCTTTTTGGAATCATAACTAACTTAAAGTGATCAGGAAAGCCTGAAAATTTTATTTCTAATTGGCCTTCCACAATGAATGAATCTCATTTCGATAGAATTAAGGTGAGCACGTCCCTTTTTTTGCTTTCTTTCTTATAAATAAAGTTTAGTTATGCAACTTAACTTTATAAAAGCCTATTTCAGAAAGTATTGTTTGAGACAATATTTTCAGCTTTTTTTCACTTCTCCAATGTCTAGTCTCAAATAATCTATTGCTTGCATCCTTACTTGAAAGTACATATACATTGAAAAGCCCTATGGTTCTTAAAAGACAAATTAAAACCTTTCTTGAACATCACAAGGGACTAAAAATAGAAGTAAACAGGTTACTTTACTTTAGTAATACATATTGCAAATTGTCCTAAGCCAAGCAGACCACTCACAATTAGTCTCCAGAGCAAACTCAATTCTACAGACTCCACTCTTCCAAATGGAGTCTGAGTTTGAGGGAGGCAGCTGGTTTGTGGCATTGGCCCACTTTTGGGACAGGTTTCAAGCTAACTCCTGGTACCACTGACCACAGAAGCAAGAGGTGCATAATTACCTCTCATGTACCCATACACACATAGATAAACTTCCCTGCAGTAACCCAGTCAGCACAGGGATCTGTTGCAGTGAAAGCAACCAGAAAGGTTCTGCAAACATTAACTAGTAAGCAGACATAGACAGTCATGCTGAATCTGTGCCACTTCATACATCTCAACAAGAGATTTCTGAAAAGATCCATTCGAGGTGTGCACAGGTATTCCCAAATCCTAGCAGCAGGATTCAGTTTATTGTCCAGTGGGCATCAAGTCATCAAATCAGAGCCAAGCCAAATGCTGTGGCGAGAAATCTATGCCAGGCTCACTCCATGCTGATGCCCTGTCTGTGCTCAGGCAGAGTTATCTACAGATAACTCCTAGCCAAACTATATAACCCAAGCCCCCAAGGCACAGCAGTGACAAATGCCTTCTAACATCTCTGATGCTAAATCATGAAGCCTCTGCTATTGATGGAGATAGTGAAGAGGTGAAGACTTGAAGGAGCTCCCCAGATCTGGCTCGTAGAATAAAGGACTGCCAAGGAGAGGGCATCACCCCAGGGAGTGGCTGTTCCTGATCAGGGTATATATTAACTAGAGGAGAGACTAAAACTAATATCTGTGTGCCCAATGGGCTGTCCTGTGTGAACACCTAAGACCCTACAGCTCAGCAAGGCGGGGTGGCAGGCCAGGGTCCTCAGACTCGCTGGGATCTGCCAGCTGGCAGCAGCTTCCTATCCCCCCTCATGTCTTCTTTTGCATGGGAGGAGAAATCCAGCAATCAGAAGACTTGAGTCCACTGATGGGTCTAGCACCATGCTTACCTGTGTCTTGGTCCCCAGATTTGATGTCAGACAAGTCCATGTTTGTTGAGTCAATTCCAATGAGCGTGAGTAAAGATCTAGGCATTTGGGAGCAGAGAAAACACTTCTGATGGGCTACTCTGGGGAAGGAGAGGGTGAATATGATAGAAAACAGCTGAGCAACCCACAAACCTGGGCTTGATCAGCAGCAAGGAAGACACCTGATATTTCTACATGCTCCTTTCTTGATATCCTGGGCAATCTCCTCTAAGAACCACTGCTTGCATGGCTTGGGGCAAATTAGCTAGACTTTTTTAGTTTCTATTTCTTCATCTATAAAACAAGGAGTGTTAACCACTTTCTCAGGGATATGGCGTGATTAATTGAGTATTTAATAAGAAAGATCCTGTACTCACAGGCCACTCAAATAGTCAATATTATTATTAATCTTGACTAGCCAATATCAGTCTAAAAATTACAGCCAATTTTACACAACAAGAATCCTTTAGGAGCATGAAAGCATGCTTTGTTTCTTTAAAATTTCCTCCTTCCCCATCCGTCGAACCTTTCATTTATTCTTAACTCAATCTGTCCAATCAAGTTATCAATCTATCCATTGATGATCTCTTGCCAAGAACCACGAGAAAAGGCATTGTTATCATTTTTGACACACAAAAAAGAAAAAAGTCAAAGGTAGTTTATTGATTGTTGTGGTTTATGTTCCTGTGGCCCTGCCCCAAGCCTTTTCCAATCATAGATGCTGTTTGTGATTGGCTTATTGTCTAGCGCTCAGATTGGTGGTGTAAATGTTTCACCTGCCCAGGGTTGGAGCCAGGATATGATGCATTGGCAGGAAGAAGGTTTGTCTCTTGTCCATTGAGGCCTTACTCTTTGCAGCCAGGCCATGAAGGATGGTCTGCCATGCAGCCAGCTGAGTGTGGACTGAAACCTCCAACCTGTAAGAAATAAACCTTTCCTTTCCTAATTTTGGGTGTCAGGTATTTTTGTCTCAGCAATGAGAGAAAAGTAACTAAGACACTGATTATCCAGGAAAAAGATAGGATTTAGCTTTGATAATCTTCAACTGTCACTTTTATTTCTGCTTGACTATCATGCCTCCTACCGTTTTAACCTAGATTTTAATATTTATTTTACACAACTCCTGCAGCATCCTGCCTGTCATGAGTGGGTTTTATTGCTGTGATAGATTTTGTGCCAAGAGATTTGTTGCTGCTGGGAACATCTTTAGGAGATAGAATGATTTAATGATTAAGCTTCTGTAAGTAAATATGCATACAAACATATGCAAGAACATATCACCCATAGATACCTGCACATTATTCAAGATCATTCAACTCCTACGAATTGGTCCAAATCTCAGGACTCTATTCTTTCATGGCACTGGTTTCTCTCAAGTAGGCTATGCACTCTGCAAAAGCATCAAGTAGGGTCTGGCTCACAGGTCTGTGACCACAGTCCTCTCCTATCCAAGCAGCAGCCTGGGAGACAAGTCAGCGAGGCCATAGCCCAGAGCCAAGCCAAGGAGAGGCTGGGTGAGCTCATTCCCTCCCTGCACCCTCCGTCCCAAGGGAAGGTCTGTGAGCCCAGCAGAAGCTCCTGTTTCCAGGCATAAGATCCCCAGGGGCCTGATTCTGCAGATTCCACCAGGCTGTGGTTTCTGCAGATGCAACCTTGCCTTTGCAGCCTGCTTCAGTCACACCTCCCTGGCAGACACCAAGATCACGCTGCCAGCCCAGCTGTCCCCTAGCCCAACAAATTACTGTAATGGCCTAAGGCACCAAATTAGGGCATCAAAACTGACAGGCTGATAGTGATCTAATATCTATTTTATTTCTGATAAGATGATGTCCATAATCTTAAAAAAAAAGGACACTCTTCAGAAGCTGTGAATAGGGTTTTGAAGATAGGAGCAGACTTTTGGTTTTTTTTGCAGGTTTAGGCTGTGTTGCCCATACTTGTCTTGAATTCCTGAACACAAGTGATCTTTCTGTCTCAGCTTCCTGAGTAGCTGGGATTACAAGCATGTGCCACACTTGAATTAGGTAGAAAGTGGGGGCTGTTCCCCTTGGTTTCCATGAGGTCTGACTTCCCTCCCATGTGCTAGGGGACAGTCCTTTGGGCCTCTCTTCTGCTGTCACTGCTCTGCCTCCCACTGAAACCACATTCTAGCTTCCTCCTGCTCCAGGTGAGGGGACTGGTCAGATACCCCCCACCACCACCTCAGATTCCACTAGGTTTGGCCTATGGGGGAGAAAAATGCCCCCAAATCTTACTCCCTCTTCACTTCCAGCCTTGAGATAATAGTGTAAGCCCATGTATGTATAGTAATAGTACATAAAACCAATGTTTTTATGCAGTTCTTCTATTTTTACTGACTTCCCAAGAGTTTCATCTCAGCCTTTGCTTTATGGTTATGAATAGTATTAAGGAATAATACAAAGATGCTTCTCGTTACAGGTTCAGGTTGAATTGACTGTTCAAAAATGAGGTGACATTTTAATCACTAATACGTATGAATGTGACCTTATTTGGAAACAAAATCTCGGAAGATATATTCAAGTTCAGATGAGGTCAGCAGGGTGGACTGATGTCTTTCCAAGAGAGAGAAAGGCAATGCAGACATGGCCATGTGGAACACAGATGGTCACATGGAGATAGAAGCACAGATTGTATTTACACAGCACAAATCAGAAAACACGTGAGAATCTCGGTAGCTAGAAAAGGTAAGGAAAGATCTTTCCTTGGCAGACGCCAATGGACAGTAACCCTACCACTTGATTTTAGACTTCTGGTTTCCACAATTGTGAGAACAAATTTCTGTTGTTTGAATCCATTACACCCTTGTTACAGATGGCCGTGGAAAATTAAGACAGCCTTTCCATCCCTCTCTGGTCCACAGGCCTGTCCCAACTACATGTCTCTTTGTTCTCTCTTCTCCGAGGATGGGTTTCTACCCTCAAAATGCCTGGGTGAAGTGCACTCAGTCTTGTAGGCCTACCCCCATCCTTCCTAACACATGAGAATGAACGTGTCTGACTCAAGCTAGAAAGTCTACTACATCGCTCTGAAACATGTACTCGTTTTTAAAAATGTAGCCAGAGAGAAGCATCCTCAACACCTGCCTTCAGATTTTTCATTTTCAATAGCATTTACTACCAAATTACTACTCTAATCACTACTTTAGATTGATATGGGGCCTGGGATTCAAAGACTCTATGCCTTCAAGGTGTTATTGTTCTTGTTTGTTGGAGAAAACAAAAGGTAAAACATAGATTTTTTTAAAAAGGGGAGTATAAAAAGTAGTATCCAATTATATGCTAAACACATTAGGTCCTGAAGGAGGCCAGAAAAAAGCAGTTAAGAGATGTCAGTTTCCCGGAGGTGGGGTGCAGGAAGGGGGACTAAGACAAGGTGAGGGTTTGAGGCTAGACCAGTGCAGCAGGAGGCAGGGGAGTTACAGGAAATAAAACTCCTAGATTGTGTAGGGACTTGAAGTCCAAGCAGGAAGAAAGCCCATTTGCCTCTAAATTGCTAGGGGAAGCCAACGGCTCCCGCAGCGGTGAGATAGGCAGAATGGTAATTAGCTAGTCTGACCCCAAATTGGGATTTTTTTACTTTCTGTTTCTATGAGTTTCTAAACCCTGGGCCCAGAGGTAAGAATTCACTTACAAAAAGAATTCTCAAAGACGAAGAGCACTGAAATGTCAGGGAGACTCTGCAAGGGTTCATCCTTCCCCATCCTCAGCATAATCACACTGGGTGGGGAGGAAGACTGAAAAGGTACAAGGGGCCTTAAGTACGCACTCACAGATATATCCACAAATAGCCTAGCAAGCACTCCTCTGCCAAGGCTTCCGCATGCCAGGTGCCCTCAGCAGTTCGTGACTGGGGGCCGACAGCCACAGGGACCTTAGCGATACCGCGGTCTCCTATCATGCCACTCATCCCCCTATTAAGTGGGGAACATTCTCCCCCCAGGCACAGAGCCTGTGCTTGTGCCTTGCCCTTTCCATCCTTAATCTCGGAACATGCACCAGCCACTTCCAGGCTGCCCACTATCAAAAGTCACTAAGATGCATTTGGGGAACACTGACCATCTTGAGCGTTTTGGCCATTCTGAAAGTGGGGACCCAACCGTCCTTAGGAGGCAACCTCAGGGTAAACGTTTGGAAGTTTCGCTGTGATATTTCCATGCTCTGCTCACCTTTGGAGACTTGCTGTTGTAGATGAATATCTGGTCCCTAAGGTTTGTAGAAACTCATACACTGTGCTCTCAACTGTGACTTGCCATAACATATTCATGACAGCCTGTCATTCTGCCCATCCAAAGGCCTGGCACTTCATGCTTTTTTTTTTTTTTTTTTGAGTACTGGAGCCTTCACACTGAGCTATATCCCCAGGCTTTTCTTAAATTCTGAGACAGGGTCTCACTAAGTTGCTAACCTGCCCAAGCTGGACTAGAATTTAGGATCTCTTGCCTCAGCCTCCCAGCATGCTGGGGATTATAGGTGTGAGCTGCCATGCCCAGTTTTACTGTATGCTCTTTCTCCTTGAGGTGGATTTGTGATCTTCTAAGATTTGTAACAAGCATCCAGGCACATTCATCACCCAAGCAGTCATCTGCAGAAGTCTGTGAGTAGCGATTTCACCACCTTCCAGCTGGACTTGGAGACCTCACTGCCTGCTCTGCTCCATGAGAGCCTGGGCCACACACTCACTGGGAGACAAGAATCCAGCCAGGGCTTCGTGATCTTCCACCTCACAGCTTTCCCATCGGTGGAAGATGGCTTTATCTATGTTTCCTCAAATATAAATTATTTCTTCTTGCAGACCAGAGATCAGCAGGCGCAGACTCAGGCCTTCCTTTCTAAGTCCAAAGCATCTACTCTCCTGCCAGACAGTAATTTCCAGACTGCGTCTCTATGCAGTAGGTGTTGTGTGAAAGCAGAATTCTGGGGTCAAATACATTTTGGACACTGCACATTTGCCAAGGTTAAGGAGGCTTTTTATGCTTATTAGGGCTGTCCAAGAGGGAATTATAGTACACAGAGTATTCCAAGCAGGTTAGATGCCAGATTCTTTTTTTCTGCTTGTCACAGAAGCTTTTAGGACTAGCACTTCTTGGATTGGAGTCTGGGAAAACTTTCACTAAGCACAGGCGTGCACTCTAGAGGACACTGTTTCAAGGAAAAGATGTCAGACTGAGATCCCAGAGAGGTGAAGTCTTCTATGGCAACCCACCTAAGACAGACAGACAGCAATTATATCTTAACCCTACAGAGCGATAACTGAATGAGAGGGAGCCCTCACATCCCGTGCCCAAGTTCAGTCAAACCAAAGTAACCAAAAGGAGCGGAGAGGGCAGTCTATTTTACTCTTCACCGCTTTTTTCCTTCGGGAGAGCAGTCGTTAATCAGATTGGTTACAAACCAAACTGATGTCGGAACCTCTCTATCCTCGCAGTCTCTCAAGCGGAGGGCAATGCACTGGCCGAGCGAGGCAAGGCGCACAACTTTGTATGAATCTACGGTTCCTTCAGAAACACTCCTTTTTATGATGCCAGGTGCCATTTCCAATTAGTAACTCAGCCAATCAAAGAAGTGAGAGAAGTTTTTGTGGTATTTTGAGGGCATTATGATGGGGAACCCAGGAATGCCTGTGTCCTGCTACAAATATTTCATCTTCCTACAGGGTTTTGCAGGGGGCCATACTCAAAGAAAAGTACTGGGGTAGGAATGAAAATTCACGTGCTTCCTAATGGCACAAATGCTCTCCAATCCCCAGTGCTGGCTTTTCTACCAGATTGGAGCCAAGGGGTAAGTTCATGGTAGAAGTGAGAGCACCACTCACACTTTATCACCAAACCCAAGAATCAGGATCAAGAATCAGGAAGTGTAGACAGCTTTGTGAAGAGTTAGAGTCTTAGCTGGTTCTCCCAAGGGTTCCTGATTTGCTTTCCTAACAGTGTTGCACAGAGTGGAAAAGGAGTAGAAAAGGAGAAAGGCTTATGAACCTCGGGGAATGAAAGCAAGTGACACATGGAAAACATGTAGCTTTTGTGTAAGGCCTCGTCACCATGGCTCGCTTGAGCATGCCTGAGGCTCTACCTTGGTAAGGCAAACAAGCTTTTGCTAGTCCCTTATACTCTGCCTCTTCATCCACAGCCAACTCTGAGGGAGTGCTGAGGACATTTCACCCTCTTTTTTGCAAGATGGCAGAGAATGATGCCCTTCTAAAAGGCTTGTTGGCAAGTCTTACCAGGACATGAGGTACAGCTGGGATGACCAGGTCCTTGGTTACAAGATGGGCAAGGTAGGAACAAAAACATCTTGCCCTTTTTTTGTGAACAAGTGTTCCTTGTTCTCAGAGAGCCCAAGATGAGTTTGCAATTCCCAGAGACCAGAGTGTACTTGCAAGTGTAATACCAAAAAACAAAACAAAACAAAACAAACAAAAACAAACAAACAAAACAAAGCTGGACTGCAAATCATTTCTCTTGGTAAGCATGGACACTTTTGAGTATCTATCTTACTACATTTCTAGAAAATATTTAAGGAGTATAAATAAATATATACACTAATGAAAATCAGCCAACCCAATTCATAATAGTGTATCTATTTCCAAATATTTTCTTAGATAAGTAAATATCAGTTTTAGGTACTGTAGTGGACTAAATGTGTCCCCCTCCCCATATGACCATGTTTTAATTAAAAGGCTTTCTGAATGTGCCCTTATTTGGGAAAGTCTTTTTGCATATGTGACAAAGAATCTTTTTTTTTTTTAAACTTTATTTAAAGAGAAAAAAAAGCAAAACAGAAAAAGGGTAGAATTTTAGAATAGGCAAGAGGTTATTCTATCCCTTGATATCATGGTGCAGGGTAGAAACATATTGTCTTCTCAGATATAGTTGTTCAAGTTACAAAATTAAAGCATACAAAGTGGACATTCAAACAGTGAGGCTGCAACAGTTCTGTTCAACAAACAAAAACTCAGCCACATGGTTATCAATCCTGCACACTTAAACATACATGCAGTTATATCCTTTAGAGCACTTTCTTTTCCTCCTTTTGCTTTTTAAGTCCATTTTCTGTTTAGTTATATCATGTTTCAGCTTGCTCAATACCTTATGGATCTGTTTTGTTGTTCTTATTTACTTTTTAATCAATTTGTATAATTCTGTTGCTTTGTTTTTGTGTTTATCCTCATCCATTCCCCATGGATCAGCTTTGGGGGAGTTGGGAGTTTTTGGAGGTATTTTGTTACTTTGTTATCTCTCTTTTTAAAAAATATTATTAATATTATTATTTTGAAGGTAATAAAATACAGTAGAATAAGATACAACAAAGCCAACTGAGACAATGTAGTGAAATTGGTACAAAACTTCACAACAGGTTACCGGGATAACAGTAATATATACAAAAGTATATCTCTTTTTCTTCACAATAGTTGTTCTTTCAATCAGATACAGCAAAATGGAAGGAAATACCAAACTTATAAAAACAGAATATTGAATAGAGCAATACCATTAATCAGAACAGAGCAAAACAGTGATAAACATATTTGCCTTCTAAGAGATGGTAGAAGGAAATCCCCATATTTGCTATATTACATACACTGATCCTTCCAAGAGATACTCAGATCTCTGGCTCCTACTTGCTAATGGTGGGGGGCTGGATGTTTGATTCTTAGCCCACGCACTGGAAGGCTCACAGCCACTTAGAGCGGTGAGCTGGCTGCTTGTTTTCCCAGTGTCCCAAGTTCCAACATGGTGCGGAGCTCAGGAAACACCGATGGTTCTCACTCTAGGGCAGCCACTGCTTGCCAGGCCACAGCCACTTACCAGAGCGATGAGCTGGCTACTTGTTTTCGTGACTAAAAGTCTTAAGAGGAGCTCACTCTGGATCATCCAGGTGGACCTAAATCCGATGACAGGTATCCTTAATAGAGACACAAAGAGGACAAGGTGACAGGAAAATGGAGATAGTTAAAAGGATGAGCTACTAAATGAAGAAAGCCACCAGTCAACAGAAATAGCAGGAGGCAAAAAGCAGATCCTTCCCCGGAGCCTACAGAGGAAGTACATAGAGTAAGATCCCAACTTTACATTCAAGTTGTGAACTTTCACAGATATGAATGAACCTTGTGTTATGAACATGCCTAGATGCAATCAAATCGCAGAAGTAGCTCATGTGCCTGCAGGACATTGTCACAGTCTTGCTGCTGTGTGCTTACTTTGCACTGTGCTAGTGTACAATGGTACAGTGCTCAGTCAGAGCCCAGGATGTCCAGAAGCAAGAGAAATGTGGAGGGTCTGCTAGGAAGCACAAAGCAATAACCATGAAAACAAAAGATGAAAATAATTGAGAGCCTGGACTGAGGCAAAAAGATAGTAGAAGTTGCTCATTCTAATAACCTGAATTATTCAACTCCTGGCACACTAAAGAAGGACAAGAGTCAACAATGCTTTACATTATATATTTGTGTAACAGGTGTATGAAACTCACTTTGTTGGACTTATAAACAAATCCAGTTTATGAATGGACCCCTAGAATAAGTCAGAGGCTTACTGTACAGCCTTATACACACCTTAATTTTGAAGTTCTGACCTCAAAAATTGTGAAAGAATAGTTCTCTGCTGTTTTCAGCTTGTGTTCATATATTATTTTCATAAGTGCAGGAAGTGAATTCAGTACTATACTCAATTTTTTAAAATTAATTTTTCATTAAATGTCAAATACCACCATGGACATGGATACTCCTGTTGACCTTCCGCAAATCTGTACCTCCGTGTACCAAGACCTCACTCCAGGCCTGTCACACAAACCTGATATCAACTCCTCTTCTGATTGTAGAATAGGCAAGAGGTTATTCTATCCCTTGATATCATGGTGCAGTATCTTTTGGGTGGGGAGGAGGGACTGCAGGTGGAAATGAGGAGAATCCAAATCACCTGCCAAGTTAAGTGGAGTCAGAGGTGATGGAAAGCTTTTATCAGGATCTTGACTTATGTTCCACATAGAAACAATTAAGGCAATGCCACCGAACTGAGCTCTATCCTCTGGTCATGCTCAAAGCAAAGGCAACATTCTTGGCTAGCAGTTAACTTCTGAGCTAGGGAAACAGGGTTCTATCTGGCTGACTTCCTGGCTCTCAAATCTAAAGTTTGTCTACTTATCCCTCTCCACTGAATCTAGGACAATATTTTAATTTTGTCTCAGTTTCATCACCACCACCCCCCAAAAAAAAAACTTCTCCCAAAGTTAATCTCTGTCTCCCTTAAGAAACCACAAAGACCAGGGAGAGTCCAGAGGGAAAGCTGAGGGGGACAATTTTGTTGAGAAAATTTGGGCTACTGACTCCCACAGTTGCATGGAGCACTTGTTTGTTTTAATCAACTAGGTCAAAAGGAGAGGCAGATTTTTGAAGGAATGAAATGACCAAAAGGCACTTTCCCCCAGGATTTGAATAAACCCAATTCAATTAACTTTTAGGCAGGAAGGCATTTAATTTTTCTAATAAACAGGTATCCAGTAAGAAGCTAGAAGTAAGCAAGTTCTAATAAGAAAGAAATAGGCAGTGGTCCCAGTAGTCTCTTCTCAATTTTCAGGGTCTTGGGCTGTATTTTTCCATTAAAAAAAAAAAAAAAAGGGAATATGCATTTAAAAAAAAAATGAAGCTGGAAATTACAGCCAGAACAGATCATTTCCACCAAAAATGCACCAAAGAGCACTCTTGGCAGTGAAATTATGTGTCTCTCTCCACCCTTCTAAATGACACTGTCCTGATAGACCTTATCTCTCCACTAAACACACAGAATGGAGATATTAGCTGGTAATGCAGCCTGTACTACATTTGGCAGTATCCCGGTGTCCTGTTCTTTTTCCAAGAGGAGATCAACTTCTGGATTGCAAAGCCTTTAGAACAGCCAGCATTTCTTTGTCCTCTGCAAAACCACCAGAGATGGCCCTAGAGACAGCAGCAATAGTCTACACGCAATAATGTTTTTAGAAATCACAGCCGAAGAAGTGCATTAATATTGCGTTTGAATTTTGCCCAATATCTGTGTCTTTCTCCCTCTGTGCCTTCATAAATATTCCAGAGCCTTAGACAGAGAAAGGGCCGACAATGAAACCAGATTCTGAGTTAAATGTAATCACAGCCTGGATGTAAAACCAGCAGTGATGGCTTCAGAGGTGGTCATGATTTGCGCCTAGGTTGGCTGCTAAAAAATCCACCAGCAGGAGAATCTTGCTAGTCCCAGGGCTTACTTCCCATTGAAATGAAAGCATCCGATCCTAAATGGTAATTTGAACACAGGCAATAATTTGTTTCCAGCTGGTACAATTGTTTAATAAAATGCCTGCTGGGTCTCCAGAAGTAATATTCTCTCCTCAGCAACAGTGGAAATTATCCTGTCTTGGGGGATCCTAACTTAACCCATACAAACTGTTCTCAACTTGAAGTATAAGATTTTCAATGACAGTAATTTGCCATATGGAGGTATGAAAAAAAAAAGTTTCAGGGATACATAGTAAACTGGAGGGGGGGAACTCTCAACAGAAGGCTTAAGCCATTCCACTATTGTAATAATTATTCTTCTAATATTTTAATCAAAGGAAGCAGCCTGTCGCTCTCCCCTCATCTATATTCAAGCCACCACACTTTGTAGGTGTTAATCTCCATGCCTCGGGGCTGTTAGGAGGGAGCGGAAATTGGCAGTCCCTGAACTGGAGAAGCCTGCAGGAGAAGGTACCTGGCACCACCCTTAATTATCTCGATTATGTTAATATGTGTTGTTTGTCAACAGCTAGGAAGAGATGGTACTGTGAAGCAGTCAAGAAACGGGGTTTTAGCAGTAGGTTTGGGCAATGAAGTTTTTCTCCCATAATTTGTTTTTACAAAATACATTAAAAATGGATTTTGTATTCCTGACTGTGAAAGAAGAAACAACAAAAATGTAAAAACTATAATCCCAGCTAGTATGTATTTTCTTAAAGTCATTTGTCTAAGGTGGATTCAATAGACTATAGTTTCTTCCTTACAAGTGACCAGAAGTATACATAAACAAATATAAAGGAATAATATAATGTTAGACACATACAGGGAATATGGGAGATGAAAGTATTTTACAGGAGCTAAATAAATAAAATTAAAAGAAGATATGAAATCAATACCATGAAACCGAAATACATTTTGGCCTATCCATGTAAAAGAAAGCAGCCATGTATATTTTTTAAAACCCTAATACTGCTTGTATTCAAAGCAGTACAACAATATATATATATATATATATATATATATATATATATATATATATATATATATACTAAGAGTCATAGGTCAATATTTTAGTTCCTGATATAAAGAACTCCAGCAATCCAGCCTCTGCTGTGCAACTGGAGACCACAGAAGTGGATTTGACCAAGGACCATTGAGTCATTGCTAGTCATTCGACATGTACAGAGCCTGTGTCCCCATACCTGTGATAGAAGAGAGAAGAGTGTATGCTGTTTTCCTCACGGCCTGTTTTAGGCACTTTCTCATCCCTTTGACACAATACCTGACATTCACAATTTAAAGAAGGAAAATTTTGTTTTAGCTCACAATTGCAGAAGTTTTAATCCATGGTCAAGGGGGCTCCAAGACAGGAGGGGCATGGTAGAAGGGCAGGAGAAAGCTGCTTGCATATGGCAGCTAGAAAGCAGAGAAAGGAGGGCAGAGCCAGAGAGGAAGTTCCACCTTCCTGGCTTATGTCTCCAGTGACTCACCTGTGACAAGGCCCCATGCCTATTCAATAGCACACTCAGTGGATCAATCACTGAGAGGACACAGCGCTTCCATAACCCAATCACTTTCTAAAAGCCTTATCTCTTTGTTGGGGTCTGTGCCTAGATCCCCAACCCCCAAATGGGTGCATAGTGAAAGCCCAAAAGAATGAGACAAGCAGAATGATCTTTAGGGCTGCAAGAGAACTAAAGCCCTTGGCAGAGCTTGTAACTCTGCTAGCCAGAGAGCCAACTGATGCTGGTCAGCCCATATTTAACCAGAACAAGCAAGGAGTTGAGTGGACAATGGAGGAAACCTGGACAGGATCTGGGGAGGGGGGGGTTCAAGGACCCCTCAGAGCAACAAATGATGCTGATTAAGGAAAATTATCCAGAAAGTCTCTAGATGGCCTCAGCTGTGGCCTATCTTGCCCCCTGAGGCATCTGCTCATTCTCGGTTCAATCATGCCCGGCCATACCACAGCCCTGCACATGTATTCAGCTTCAACGCTCTCCAACATCTCTTGGCCACAGGAGGCTTTGGGATCTAAACTGTAAGACAGCCCTCACTGGCAGAAGCTACATCTTTTTTTTTTTGTCTTTTTGAGACAGGGTCTTGCTATGCAGTTCAGGCTAGTCTTGAGCTCACTTTGTAGCCCAGACTGGTCTCGAACTCACAATGATCCTCCTGCCTCAGCCTCCCGAGTGCTGGGATTACAGGCCTGAGCCACCATGCCCTGCTAGAAGCTACATTTTGTAGTACCCAAGTGGTCTGGGTTGGGCAAAGCCTAATCTCTGATGGAAGAAGATGGAAGCAGTGGTGTGCTGGAATATCCAGCCTCCAATATCGGCGATGTCATGTTTGTTACAGTAATGCTAACCAGGCTACTTGATTTTTCCCAGCCAGCTCTAAATGTCTCTGTTCTCTGGCTTGCTGGAGAGACCCCAAAGAGCAGGAAGGCCGAGGGCCTAGTGAGATGGACATGTTACTATTTCACCAGATGCACCAAAGACACTGGAACCTTCTTTCTGAAGCTCAGAGAGACCCCTCCACATGTGACTACCTGCTGGAAGCATCCTCAGACAACATGGTGATCACGGTGAAGAGAAAGAACACCCTGGTCTCAGGCCTGCACTTGAGCCCTGAGCCTTGCTGGGTAACTTGGGTAAGTCACTATTTCCCAGCTGGGTGAGTTAGCTGAGACATTTTACTAAATGGGGGAGTTGAATAAGCCACTGACCATTTGTAAGCCAAATTCCTTACCTGTAAAATAGAACTAATAGAACAATATCTTTTGTTCAATTATTTATAAAAATTAAACTGAAACTTTTTAATTTAAAAAGTTATAATCAAATGCTGCACAAGTATAATTTCCCTCCCCCCCCCCTTAGGGGCAAATCCTGCTTCTGGATTTATAATGTTCTCTTACTCTCACCAGGGGCTGGATAGGTCACTCTCACAGAGATAGGTTTATTGTAATGTATATAACAACCAGAGATGCTGAGTGACCTAGCTTCTTGGTCATAGGTTGGAAATTAATTCCGTGGGGAAAGAAAGAAAGAAAGAATGCTGTCTTAGTAGGAAAAGGGGGTTTTGCTGGTTGAAAATCAGCCCAAATCAGATGGTGCCAGCATGCCCTATCCATGGGTTCCATATCCACAAACCAGAACAAACGTAGGTCAGAATTACTTGGGAGGCAAGTTGTGTGTGTATGGAACAAGTATAGATTTTTCTTGTCATCATTCCCAAACAGTGCAAGGTAATAACTATTTATAAGTGTCTACATTGTTTTAGGTATTATAAGTCATCTAGAAGCTACGCCTAGTAGTGCATGTCTATAATCCTACTACTTTGAGATGCTGAGGCAGGAAGATTCCAAGTTTGAGCTCAGCGTGGGCAACTTGGTAATTTAGCAAGGCCCTATCTCTGATGGTGGGGGGCCAAAGGGAAATAGAGGTATAGCTCAAAGCAAAAGCCCTGGCTTCAATCCCCAGTACTACCTAAATAAGTAAATAAATAAATAAATAAATAAATGTAATCTAGAACTGATTCAAAGTATTCTGGAAGATGTGTGTAGAGTTCTATGCAAGTAGTATGTCCTTTCATAGAAGGAAGGACACTGGCAGATTTTGGTACCCGGTGGGAGTATTTCTTGAAATGAGGTCCCCAGGAGAAAAAGAAACAGCTGTTTAAATGTTAGCTTTTCTGTCTATAAACTGCAGAGAGCTGAGTCTGTCACATCCCTCAGTTAGAGAAAGGCTGGGGTGTGGCAGGTTTTTTCTGCTCTGCTACTGGGTTTGGGGGAAGGTAGAGATCTACCTGGCAAAGTGAGAACTAGGGGGTGGGGAGTTTCCTTTCTCACAGCCACCTTCTCCTTGTGCCCTTGCTGCCCGGCTGGGGGACAGAGCCATGGTAGCTCTCGCCTCTCCACAATATCCTATTGTGGCTTTGCCACATACGGTACAGAAATGTTAAACTTCAGATAAATAACAAATTGTCTAGAATAAGCATGTCCCAAATATTGCTTAATCTAGTTATGCTAAACTGTCACCTGAGGCAGAACAGTCATGGAATTGTATTTTTGTGTGTGTCTTTTTTAAAGCAGAGAAACCATAGAAATCTAACTCAACCCCCTCATTTTGTGTAAGTGCCAAAGGTGCCTGGAGAGGTGAAGTTTTTTGCCCAGAATTAGGCCTAGAATCCCTTCCAAAGAGCCAATTGTCTACCTATAGTGACTTTGAGACTGATTTTTTTTTTTTATAGCTCTTTAATACCCAGTACTCAATTTTTCTGACAGTCCTTCACCAAACCCCTGAGAACTCCCAAGCTGCGATTAGGGGCCCCTGTGTTACACCAGGCCCTTTGTGTGTGCGCGGCCCAGGGAAACAGTGAGTCCCAAAGGCTCATTAAGCCACCTTTGCTGACCACCGGATGTAAGAGGAGGAGAGGCTTTTGTTTGAGGTCATTTACTGGAATTTCTACCATTCCTTTACTTGAGCTCATTATGCCGTCAAGCAAGGAAGAGATGACAGAGGGTTAGGAGAGAAAGCTGGGCAGGAAAAGATTTGATCTCTGAGCTCAGAGGCGAAGTTCCTGCTGACAGAAGTTAGCGTGTCCGAGGCCCACCTGCAGGCCTCTGCCGCCCCCTGTTCCAGGGCTGAGTGTGCGTGTACCCACCCATCCCAGGGGCTCCTAGTCCCAGAGGAAAAACTGAGAATGGGAATGGTTTGCAAGGAGACTTCTAACTCAAGGTCAAAGCAAACTAAGAACTGTGGGGCACTATGAAAGCTGGGTATGAAAGAAAGCTGGACTCTTACTGTGGAGGTTACTGGAGAGAAAGACGAAATTCAAAGGCTTCACTTTCATGAATATAAATCAGTTTCTTTTATTTTCCAAGCATTTTCCCTGTGTACTGTGAGACACTTGCTACACATAGGACGTTATTAAAGAATGCTAGGTGACAAGTTTTGTCTCACCACTTTTCCCCCCACACTTCAGAGCTGGCCAGAACACTACAACTCCATTCCGGGCCAAGTCCCCATGCCTGGGAAGTGTTTTTGGAGCTGATATTTCTTGTACCCTCTTCCGTGACTTGCCTTTAACAGCACACATCACATGCCCACCAAGGGACTCTCCCCTCATGTCCAGCATTCAGCAGCCAATCTCCTTGGCAGGGTCCTCGATGACTGCACAATCTCACACCTGCCAGCACTGGGAAGTTCTGGAAACAGACTCTATGCCAGACATTCCTTTGTTGCAACTCACTTCATCCAGCGCCTCATTCTCCTGGCCGCTAGATGAGTAACCAGTCTCTTGAAGTGGAGAAAATGTTTGCAGCGAAAGTTATGCAAAAAGCAAATCCAAGAAGGGATGAGAGAGTCCACAGCAGCTGGTTCTCAGACCGGCACCCTGGCTGCTTTTCTGATGGTCTCACTTCTGCACCTCACCTCCCACCTCCCGAAAGGCCTGTACCTCTGTTCCCACTTTGTCCAGCCTGACAGTTCTGTGAGTTTGAGTGGAAAGTTTCAGACTGAATGACAAGTTTGGAGTGTTTAACTCCTGCTAGGTTTTGTACACAGCATTTTTCCTCTACTTTATCTCATGGGATTTGTTCTGCTTTATGTGTAGATAAACTTCAAGGCCTTATCCAAGGCACAAGTGGAGTTTGGGGATCTGATTGGATCATGAGTCTGTGGTACTTGTGGAATATAAGTCCACTGATAAATTTATAGCTAAATATGATCTGGAAAGCAAAGTCTGATTGGAGGAGGAGGATTGCTGCGGGGGTGGCCTGGAAGGGTCTATCTCTCTCCCTCCTCCCTTATCCTGCCTGCCATGGACTGTTTCTCCTTTCCCTTATCCCTGTAGCATGCCCCTCTGCCTTGGAGCCAGTCAAATATGCACTGAAATTTCTACAAACAATGAACTGAAATAAACCTTTCTTCTTTTAACTTGTAGGTGTTGGGTATTTTGTCTCAGTAATGAGAAAAGTAACTAAGACAAGATCCTACTGACTCTCCTATGGGGTGGGATGAAGAGAAATTATCCATCACACTGGCGGAAAACTGGAAGATCAGAGAGTGGAATGTATCAGACTTGAAAGCTGACACTTTTTCTGGACTACGTATCACCTATGTGAATGATATCTCACAGTCTAAGTACAGTGATCAGTAATTATAGTCACAACTTATTACCTCTGCCCGTGTATGGCTTCTTTATTGCTGGCTAAGGATCTGGCCTCTATCTGGCCCTCAGGATGGACAATACATATTGAAATTGAATGAAAGATGCTAGGTTTCTGCTATGAACTTTTAGAATTCCTTTTACTTTCCTTGTAGTATGTGTTGTGCTCTATTAAAGCTGATGATTATATTTATTTGATAATTTTTGGAAGTAATACAAGATGAGAAAAAGCTAACGGTCCTCCTATCTCCCTGTCATAACCAATATTAATATCATGCTAGTATCTAAACACATATCTCTTCTTGATCTCAAAAATTATATAAGCTTGCTGGGCATGGTGGTACATACCATTAATCCTAGTGCTCTGGGAAGCTGAGGCAGGAGAATCCCAAATTCAGGCCCAACCTGGGCAACTTAGTGAGTTAGGGAGACCCTACTATATCTCAAAATAAATGAAAAGGATGGGGCTAAGGATATAGCTCAGTGTGAAAACCTTGGTTTCAATCCCTAGGTGCACAAAAAAAGTAAAAGAAATGTATATAAATTTATATTAATATATTTATTAGTTTTCTGGCTTCTTTGTCTCTAAGACAGAATTATCTTTAACACTCTATCTTTTTTCTTTCTTTTTCTTTTTGGTATTTCTTGCTTAGTAATATATTTAGTATAGAGTAAAAATAATGTTATTTGCTCAACCATTTTAAGATTCTTTACCGAGATTCTTGTCACAATAAAACCAAATTTTATATGACACAGGAGCCTTAAGAAATGAAAATGCAAAGACCCAGAGGAGACCTGTGCATTGGTGCATGCTTATAACCTTTGTATTCTCAGAAGGCGAGACAGGAGCATTGTGAGTTTGAGCCCAGCCCAGGCAACTTAGCAATACCCCGTCTCAAACAAAATAAGAAATAAAAAAGGGCTAAGGAGACAGTGCAATGCAAAGACTCTGGGTTTGATTTCCAGTATAAAAAACAAAAACCCCAGGGAAAACCATTTTTGTGTTTAGGTTTGGTGAATAACGGCCATACACTGGAGGAACCTGGCAAGGTCTTCCTCCTCCCTGTATCTCTGTGCCTTTGTCTCTTTTCCCTGGGAAAAGGGTCTCTTGTCTATCTTCAGGGGTGGACAGAGAAGACTCCCTGTTTTCTGAAATACCAAAGCACCATTTTGGGGGTAGTGTGTCCTGTTTATCCTTAGTCTATCAGTCCTTACAGTATCCATGAGTCTTTTTTCCGCCTTTATTTATGCACACATAAGAATACACCAAATATCACAAATACAGGCTAATATCACACAGGAAACAATGAATGCATACAAATTCTCATGGCATGTTGGAAAAATTCCTCTTTACATCTCTATTTCAGTTTTTTGCCACTATTTCAAAGTAGCAATAAACACTGTTGAATGTGTATCCTTAAAATATATTTCTATGGGATGAGTTTCCTGGGGCGCTGAGTGAAAGTGTACTGCATTTTGCTTTATATAGATGTGACAGATCACTCTCCTGAAAGGCCGTAGGGATAACCCATATTTCAGTCCACTATGTGGACATACGAACTCCATCTCTCCCACACCCCACCCTGCCTAGCTAGCATTTCTGCTTGCTCTTTCTTGTTTTGCTACTCTAGTGGGTAGAAAGTGACAATTCATTGTTATTTTAATTTGCATTTTTCCTCACTACTGTGGTAGCTGAAAATGTTTTCAGTGTCTCTCCAACATTTGAATTGGCTTTATTTTGAATTCTCTGAAATTGCTAAACTGTTTTTCTCTCCCTGGAGTATACAACCTCCACTGAGGCAAGTGCCGAGTGAGTCTTGTTGCTCTTGTTATTTTGGGTTCTTAAAATAATTACTTGCAAATAGTAAACACTCAATAAAAAATGTCAAATGAATGCATGGATAACTTTCTTCCCCCGACAATTCTCCTCCAAGAATCCTTCCCTCAAGAAAGAGTAATGGCTTTGAAGCCAGGCAGGACAGTGCAGGCTTGTAATCTCAGCACTCCAGGGGCTGAGGCAGGAGCATTGCTGAAAGTTTGAGGCCTATGTGGGTTGCACAGTGAGTTCAAGGCCAGGCTGAACTACACAGTGAGACCCTGTCTCAAAAAACAAAAAGCAAACAGCAAACAACAAAAAAGAAAGAGTGACTATGGCTATGTGCAAGAATTCATGCATTAAGAAGAATCATTGTGGCATTGTTTATAACTGGAAATAAGCTGAAAGATTTAATAATGAAGTTACAGAATAAAATAGATAAATGATATTTACCCTAGAAGGAAATTAATAATAATGACTACAACAGCTGTCTTCTATAGAATGGATACTGTAAGGCAGTGCATTCAAACTATTTTATGAATGTACTTGTTTAACCCTCACTATATACATATTAAGTTTTAAAATGTAGTTGTAATAGTGTGAGCAAAGATATAATCCTAATTATTTAAGGAAATCCTTCTAAAAATATAATCCTAATGTTTTAAGGAAATTCTTCTCATAGATAAATGACTGGAAAGACATAGACCAAACTGTTGGCAGTAGGTTATTTCTCTAAAATAAAATTGTGGTTATTTTTTGTTGTTTAGTTCTACTTTCATCTAGGTCCCCCTCTCTTCTTGTAATAAGAAAAAGGATTATAAAAGGCAGTCCCTTCATGAAATTCTAGTATTTAGTGATTTCTTTTGGTTTTTTATTAAGCATGTGTATTTATACTACAGATATGTTTAAGAATGTAGATATACATCTTGGGGACTCTTTAGACACAAAGGTCTTGCAATACCTGCTGAAATAGCTCATTTTTCCTAGGTAATGTATGTCCCGGGGCTTGTTTCCCAATGAATGAGGTATATTTGTCTCCTTGTTCTTTTAGGGTTGGCCTAAAGCACCATTAATCATTCTGTCTGGAGTCCCAAGAGAGCCATCTGAAACAGACCATGCAGGGCCTACAGCCTGGTCACCAATGATGGAGATGCCCAGCCACCTGCAGAACCTGGGGGTTGCAAGTCCCCACTAAGAGTGTAACGACACTCAAGGCCCGTGCTGCAAGTGAGGCCCTGGCCAATGCCCACCCTTGCCCTGCAGCAGTTTCTTTCCCAGTGACAGGAAAGTGAATGAGGCCCTGCTCTCAATGGAATTTAAAGCTGGAAAAGACCCAGAGTCCAGAGCCAGCAAGGGAAGTACCAGTCAGTGAATGGTATCACAAGGCAGCAAAGATGGCCCCTTGCCAGAGGAGAAGGAGGAAGGTTTCCCAACAGCAGCAATACTCCCACCTCCAAATGGCTCCAAGAACCATACCAGTAAAACAAAAATGAAATTTTAAAAAACCAAAAATAATTCTGCTTTCATTCTCCCATGTTTCACTGCAACAGTGGCAACTTCAACAGACTCAGCCAGAAGGAATCTACCCCGTGGCCCACACCAAAAAAACTCCCAGGCTGATTTCACATGTCCTGAATTAAACTCTTTGCTAGACATCCGGGGATATTGGGCAAAGCCCAGGACATAAGGACAGTTGTGTTGGGACATCTTTTGATAGCTCAGGGCAGGGGCACAGCATTAGGGTCAAGGGCCAATGAAAAGCCACCTCAATCGCTGCATGTATGTTTAGGTGTGTGGGATTGATAACCATATTTCTAGGTTCTTGTTGGATTATTGAACTCTCACTGTTTGTCCACTGTGTGTGCTTTCATTTTGTAACTTGAATAACTATTTCTAAAAGAACAATATGTAATTTATCAACTAGTGATTTCTTACTGTTTATCTTCTTTTCTTGAAATTCTGTAATATTTCACCTTTCTCCTGTTTTTTTTTTTTTCTCTTTAAATAAAAAGAAAAGCCACCTCAATGCTGGTATTCCCACACGTCCATGTTACCTAGTATTATTGTGCTGGTAGGGACTGAACTCACGGCCCTAGCACTGACTTCCATCCCCAGCTCTGTGCATTTGTTTGAGGGAGAAGAAACTAACTAGACTCAAAGTTTCAGTCCTCCTCAGCCTCCCAGAGCCCTGGGCTTAATCCAGGTGTGCCCTGTCATGCCTGGCTTCCCTATTAACATTCTTACAACCCATTTCTTTTTCTCAAGAGACCCTGACTTGGGAACTGGGTCTGCCAGGGACTCATGAACCCCCAGGCACAGGTGTTGCTCCCACTGCATGAGGGTCCCCAGCTAGGGAAGCAGGGACAGAAGCCTCCTCTTGGCATTTAGTTCTTTGCTGCTCACCTTTCTTCTGAAAAGATCCCATTATGTCCTGGTTTTTCCTTATTTGTTGAAGTAAGCTGCTGAAAGGGAAAAAAAAAAAGATTCCTGTTCTACCAGCATGGTTCAGACCCCAATAACAAAGAGCGATTTACAAGAGAAAAGCAGGCACTTATTTAATATGTTTTACCTGACTTGGGAGGATCCTGAGCAGAGCAGCCTGCGTGTGTCTATGCTCTGGTTGATAAAAGAGGACAGTTGGGGAGAAGCATGTGGACAGAGAAGCTGGCCAGGCCTATGCATCACAATGTCCTCTTTCTCGCTGGGTCATCCAAGAGAAAGACATCCCTTTTGTCTGGCTGTAGGGAAGTCACCTCTCTTCTGACCCACTTCAGGAAATGGTCAGAGAATTCTTCAGGGGAAGATGGGAAGAGGTCAGAGAGACTCTCTGCTTCTGATGTTAACTCAAATGCCATAGTGCTGTAATTCTGGGGTAGCATTTCCTGAATCCTATTCACCTCTGGTCCTTCTAAACTGACCTTGGTGGCCCACTCTTGACTCCCTGTTGTGGTGCTGCTGAGGCATGAGGGAATCATCCCTGTCATGGGGGAAGCACCACATGTGATGGACACAGCAGGCAGGGGCAGAAGTGACCAGATCACCCCAGGCAGCCTCAGCCACCAGCATCAGAGCTGCCTGGTAGGGTTGCAGCCCCAACACCCACACCTCGTTCAGCTGTTTCTACTGAAAATGCAAAGGTGCAATTGGCTCTGCTCCTGAAGGCAGAAGATTAGTTTGCAAAAAGTGTGGGAGCCAGGTAACTTCCCAATGGGGTCTTGAAATCAGCCAGTAAGAGTATTGAACCATGACAGCAGATGCAGACATGAAAAGACTTGTTTTGTTCATTTGTTTGTTTGAGGGACTCAATGGGCACTAGTAGGGAGTCCAGTGGTGGTGGGTAGGGTGGGGCCTGAGCAAGTTCCCTACTGTTTGTCCTCTGCAGGCTGACAGTACAGCCACCCACAGATGGGGTAAGCGGGCTGTTTTATTTAAAGCACTAAGCAATGTGCCTGGCAAACTATATACCTTATCATCTGCTTCTAATACCTTAAGGTAAGGAATGAATTGAGCAACACTGATTTAAATGCAGTACCCCAAATGCTGAATGCTTAATCTTGTAGCTTCAGGGTTCAGATAGAGCCAATCGAAGACATCCAGGTGCTACAATTTTCCAAAGTGAGCCAATAAAGTGCACAGAAGGAAAAAAACAAGGATCCATCAGATAGGTGAAAAGGAAATCAGGTTAAGCAAAAAACAATGTAAAAGCACACAGGTATCCCGAGTGCAGGGGCTCCACCTGCTATTTCCCCTCCAACACCTGTAAGTGAGGAGGAAGATGAATTCCTCCAGAGAATCATTCAGATGATGATTTTACAAAAATGTCTGAGAACATTTAATTACCAGATGCAGAAACCTCAATAACTTCACATCCATTTGCAAAGCCACAGTTGGAGCCAAACATTATGATGGAGAGAGATGTCCTTGATAAATATCCAGGGATTTTTCTCCACATGAAGAAAGTTTTCTTTGCCCAAGGCATCATCTACCAAGGTAATTCCAGGAAATTCTTCTCATTTGGGCTTCAATTCCCTGCTTTATTCTAAGTACAGTGAGACCCTTGCCTCCTCTTGGACTCTATGACTGAAGATATTTATCATTTCAGGGACTGACTTTGCCAGCAGCATTTTGGTCTCAAACAGAAAACAAAAATAGATGCACTTCAAAATCATCCAAGTGTTGTTATGTTTCTGATTTTTTTTATCCCCCCCAACCATTTTAAAAGAAATTCCTACTGTTTGAAATAATCACCTGATTCTCCTGAGAAGGTTTAACTCATGTTAGACAATTAAGCACATTCCTGGCATCGCAGGGGCCATCTGCCTGTCTGAGTAGCTGGGAAGCAACACAGCAGAGCCAGTGATAATAACTGGGGGGCACTCGGCAGGAATGAGGAGTCCTTTTCTCCCTAGAATAGACCGTATCTCAAAGTTGCTTTGATACTATCCCCACGATGTCTTCTCAGCATGCTGCTTCCGGCATGGTTTTGTTGAAAAATGCCTTCTGTGCTGACAGGATCACATAGGTTTTGACCTCAACCTTGTTTTTTTCACAGTTAATAAATTAGAAGAAAACAGAGCTAGAGGACATTACTCCAAAGATGTGCACTTTCTGTTTCATGATCATGCGCATCATAATATGTTCCAGAGAGTGCGATGTGAGAACCACTGTGATGTGATAACCCGGGGACTCAGGAGCACTGAAGAACCACCCTGCTCTGAGCAAGGCACCTTCCTGGAAGGCTAACTGGGGAGCACAGAAAGGTCAACCAAGAAGAAATACCAGCATGTACATGTGAGTGTACAAAGGATTCTTCTGCCTTTAATTCTACCTCTGTATCCAAAAATAGTGTTAATGCACCATTATAGTTTATATCTAGATGTCCCACAGAAGCTTCATGTAGCTATAGAGGAAGCTCTTAGAAGAGCATTGGACAGACCACAGGGATGTGATAGCTGATCTGCTGCTGGGAGGTGAGTGTGATGAGAGGAGCTGGGGCTCTGGGCCCTGACCACGAAGGATTCATCTCCTTCCCCAGCTCCTACCTCTGCTAGATCCTTGCTGGCTGCCATGACATGAGCAGCTTTGCTCCAGCCAGACTCTCCTACCATGCAGTTTCTATGTTTGGGTCTGAGTTACCATGGACTGAAGCTTCTAAAACAAGACCCAAAATAAACCTCTCTTCCTCTAAATTATGTGTCACATATTGTGTCTCAGGGAAAAGAACATGACTGAGACATCTGGTTAAGAGGCAATGGAAGGCTTTGGCAGTATCAGATGGACACAACGGAACTACTTAGTGATTTATGTATAAGTAGCCTGGTTCCAGAAAATATTTGTTCAGCTCACAAAAAACACTGGAAATTTAAAACAAGTTGTTTGTGTTTTAAATTCAGGTAAAATATACATAACATAGAACATACACTCTTTACTATTTTTAAATACAATGTTCAATAGTGGTACGTGTATTCATGTTGACATGCAACTAATTTCTAGGACTTTTTTCATCTTTCTAAATCAAAACTTTGTATCCACGAGACAATTCTCCATTACCAAGTGTTTTTTAAAAAACTAGTTTATGTATTATTTAATCAAAATTAAAAATTACAAGTAGTAGGGCCAGGGATACGAGCATCAGCTTGGCAAGCACAAGGTCTTGAGTTTGATCCCCAGAACTAAAAAACAACAACAAACAAACAAGCAGAAAACAACCAAAAAAATTACAAACATTTTCAAGAATTTAGCCTTTGCCATTATTTACAAAAAGCTTTTGACTTGGGAGCATTTTGCCACCTAATAATTCCTTTGCATAAGGTAAAAAAGACCAGTAGGGAAGCCAGAACAGAATGACAGGAGAGTAGCTAATCATAGAATGAAGTAACGTTTGCGTGTAAAATGCATATGCTAAAGTCCAATACAGTGCAAGAGCTGGGCTGCAGTCAGGAAAAGCCATGACTAAGGCTGTAGGCAAGAGGGTGTGTGTGTGTGTGTGTGTGTGTGTGTGTGTGTGTGTGTGTGATTAAGACAAGAAAAGGTGCAGAAGAATGGTAATGGGATGAACCCAGGGCCGGAGTCTATGGGAAAATTATAACGTTCTTCTAGAGTTCCTGGGTGGAGAGGTTGAGTGCAATTTTCCTGACCCTGGCTATGGGTGAGAAAGTTTAAAAGCTTCAAATAAATAATAATAGATTTCAATTAATAGATGACAAATATACAAAGAGACAGAAATGCCAGTTACCCTGATTTGACCTTTATACTGCACATTGTACCCACGAATTGAATTATCATACTAGACTTGATAAATATGCATGATTCCTATGTATCAATTAAAAAGAAAAAGTTCAAAATGCTAATTATAGATTCCAGAACAGAAAGAGGTGAGTTAATTCAGAGCTTTGTGATGGGCAGTTGCTACAGGAACAAGAGAAAGTTTCTCTCCAGAAGGGACCTTTCTTACACCTAAGCTGGTGGGGATACAAAGAAAATTTATCTTTAAGCATCTCTGTATCCAAATAGATAAGTTATATTTCCATTGTCTTCCTTCTACAATACACATTGCACATTACAGGGTTCCAGGATTATATCCTAATGAGGAAAATCCTTTGGATACTGGCACTAGAATCTACTAGGAAAAAATATAGAATGTCTGCTAAATTTTAGAAATTTTTATAAACAGAGACAAAAATCTGTCTCAGGATTCATGGCATGGATGGTGTGGAAGAGAAAGTTTTCATGGGTTCTCAAAAGCTGCTTTTAGATCCACGGAAGAGAAACAGTCAAATATAAATGTTCCTGACAGCATCTCACAGCTTGACTTGGAAGAACTTTAGCAGTTTCTTAAATTTGGAGAGATTTCAAGCATATTCTATGGCATAAAGCTATATCCTAGAGAGCTAGAATATTACTTTTACACCTTATAGAAGTGCTGCCATTGTACGTGCCTATGGCAAAGAAGGAAACAGCTGGTACTAGGTTCTAGGAAAAGTTCCATTATTTATTAGCTATGTGCCACCAGGAAAATCACTTAACTTCTCAGAGATTTCATTTTCCATCTGTAGCATGAAGGTGGTAACGCTGTCTTACAAAAATTGTCTGAAGGAATGGATTAAAAACTGGGTGCAAGAAAGTGCTAAATGGATTTAAGAATGTGCCACAGAAACATGGCAGGTGAACCTGAGATGGCCTGGATTCTTCTAGTTACAAGACACTCATATATATTGCATAAAACATAAAAACACAGGAGAAGAGCTAAGCTTAAATGAAAAATAAAGGAACCCCTAAGTGCCAGAAAAGATCAAAGACAGAGCTGACAGTGAAGCAGTTTATGGATTCCATAGGTTTCCAGAGTCTCAGCATAAAGAGCAATAGGTCTCTTGTGCCTGTGGGGTAAGATATAAGGTTTTTGCCTACAGAGGGTAATGGAAGGGTGTAGTCCCATGCAAAAGTCTTTTATGCCATTAAAATACGTTGTATCCTTTTGCTAAAGCTGCCATGAAAAAATACTAAAACTCAGTGGTCTAAATGACTGAAATTAATTCTTTTCTAGTTCTGGAGGCTGGAAGACCAAGATGAAGGTGTGGGCAGGGTTGTTTCATCCAGAGAAACATCCAGGGTTGTTTCATCCTGCCCCACCACCTTCTCCCTGTGTCCTTGTGTGGCCTTTCCTTTGTACACATGTACCTGTCTTAGTTATTTTGGCTGGGACAAAATACACAACACCTACAAGTTGAAGTGAAAAGAGTTTATTTTGGTTCACAGTTTGTAGAGGTTTTAGTCCATAGTCAGTTGGCTCCAAGTCATGGCCCACGGCAGAGAGGCACAGCAGAGGAGAAATAGTCTACGGTAGGACAGACAGAAAGAAGCCAGGCTGCCTTCCTTCTTTCCCTTTATAATCTATCCAGGCTACAAGCCTATTGGTTGGTGCCACTCACCTATAGGGTGGGTCTTCCCTCTCCAGTAAGATCAGAGATCTGGAAAGGAGATTCAAATGTATTTTTAATATCCAATTATTTTAAAATACAAAAAACTATAGCTAAATGTTCATATTTAAGTGTCTATCTTAGTACATTTTCTGTTGTTGTAACAGAATACCTATGATAGGTAATTGAGAAGAGTATGGTTTCAGCCTCTGCTAATGGCCTTGTGCTATGTCATAGCAGGCAAAGGATATCTTGTGACAAGACAGAGCAAGTGGTAGGTCACATCTCTCTTCTTCTCATAAAGCCACCAATGCCACTATGAGGCTCCGACCCCATGACCTCACCTATTCCTATAGACTTTTGAAGGGCCTCCTGTACCATTAAGTTGATGATTATGTTTCCAAGATATGGAATTGTAAGAAACACATTTAAGCCACAGCAGAGTCCATGGTGGGCATCATTTTTATTCTCTGTTTCTTTTCTGCATGACAACAATATTTCAGAGTGCTTTGTTTATTTTGTCTGAGAAAGTAGCATTAGCAAAGAGATGTTCCTTCTTGTAATGAACACGAGACACTAGCAATTCCCAGACACAAGATATTGTAATATTAATTTTGTTCAGTTAAAGACATCAAAGGCACCCAGAGACCCTCAATAAGAAAGGAAAACTGTAAGTACTGAACCAGGAGGCAGGCCAGCACCCAGCAGCAATTGAAAGATGAAATTAGCACAAATAGGCCTGTGACATCATGAGTTGAAGAGAAAGTGCCAAGGTTACCAGGAAGGCAAGGCTGTGGCATAGGTGTAGGTGAGACCCAGAAGCCAGATGTTCAGTCCAGGTATCCAAGGACATATTGCTACAGAGTGAAAGTCAAAATGAGTTACTATATTAGCAACTCTGGAGAGGCAGAACTGGATACTAGGAGTTTTGGCTTAGAATTCTAGGGAGGTGGCTGGATTTCTGCATCTTCACTCCTGATGCTTGGAAAATGAATGATTACACTTCATAGAGTCCCCAAGCCAGCTGGAACTGGGGTATTCATAGCTTTTTCTGTCTTCCAGGGGAACTCCCCAAAGAGGACAGTAAAGGGTGCAGGCCGGAAAGTGCCCTGATCTATCTCTGCCTATCTAAAAGGATATAACCTTGGCCACCCAGGGAACTAAACCACTTTCCTTCCATTCATCATCTCCTTTAAAACTTGCAACAACGCAGTGACATTTGTACTACTATCCCCATTTTACAGGTGGGAAAACTGAGGTTTAGCAAGGTCACAGAACTGACCAGTAACATAATATCAGTAGATAACAAGACTGATTCCAGAGTTCACAATGTTGGCCCTTGTGTTTTATGGTTTCCTTTCATCCACTTTGAAAGTTTGTTGAGTGTCCACCTATTTAAGCATCTAAAAATATTACTAAATAAGTCTGGTAAGTTCTCTGTCTTTGTGGTACTTCTGTTCTAGAAAGCAGCTCTTCACCTCTGTCTTAAATAGAAAAGGTAGCATTAGAGACTTCTAGAACATGCCCCAATAAACAGTCTAACTTTTTTGGGGGTAGAAGTGTTACAGAGAGAAAGCTGTAATTGAGAGGTTGAACTGGCAGGAAGCCTGCTCCCTGAAAAGACCAGGATTTCTGAAAGACACTTGTAATTGTTTTTGATGTGACAAAACTCTAATGATAACCTTTGCACTACAAGTACAAGAAGGACACCCATCCCAATAGAATGCCTGCCAATGGGCAGAGACCCTGGTCTGACCAAGACTCATGGTGATTATTATTCTAGCCCGGGGAGAAAAAGAGTCAATTCAAAAATTGCTTGTTCATGTCACAGCAAATCCTTAATGCTTTTAATGAAAATTCTTCTCCTTCATGAAATATTGTCTATTTTAAAGAAGAACAGCAAATTAATACAGCGTTTCCAGTAGCCTTTAAGTCAGGTTTAATTGGGGCAATTCCCTCCAGTGAATCGAAAGATGACATTCATCTTCATTGCCTGGGTAGAACGTTAAACCGGAAGCAGGGATGAAATGTCAAGGTAAAATAATGCTAATAATTATTCTGAATGTTATATTCTCCTTGACCTTGGAATTTAAAGGCCCAGAATGAAGTCTTTTTGTCAAAAGTCAAGAAGTCATCTAGAGACACTGCTGACATTTATGATTAATGTAATCTGGGATTATTAGGAAAGAAATGCAGAATATGATTAGCTTCTAGTATCTCAGTAATTCATTTTTATATTATTACAGGAACCACATAGTATATGGACATAAAAAGAGCTGACATGCTGTGGATAATCCTAATCTCTAGAAATTTAAAAACGAAACCTCTAAAGATAAGTGAGATTTAATTAAAGCAGCAGTGACCAAATAATTAAATTTATAGCTGTGTAGTAAAAGAGGGGAGAAAATGACCTCAGCTTAAGGTGAGATAATGATTTCTTATGCATAACATACATGTGCACAAAAGAAACCAAGCCTCTGTCTGCAGGGCCCATCATTTCAGAGAATTTTCTGGTTCATTTGCAGTGACAAGGAGCCAGAGCATAGCTCGAGGACCTCTGCTCAGCGTTGTGCCCGAGCTGGCAGTTCTTCGGCCCCTGGAAAATGAGATTGTGACAGAAAACAGAGGCACCTTAGAAAGGAAAAAAGATGACTTTGTGTTTCGTGGGGAAAAACACAGCTCTGTTTTAAGGTAAAGATTCTGGTTCAAAGCTCTAGCTGGGCAAAGTCCAAAGGGGCAATAGAACCTTCTCTTTTTGACTCAGTTTCCCTGCCCTGGTCCCATCTCAGCTAATGTATCTCCCTACCTACTCCTCCCCGCTCTTGCCAAGCCTGAAGCAGGAATAACAGGAGCAGGGGAGGTGAAAGCAGCACAGGATCATGGACTCTTAGAAAAAGGAAGATAAGAGAGAAGACAAGATGGCTGATCAGTGAGCAACAAAATACAAAGCCTCCCACGAGAAACAACTTATACGCCAGAATAAAACACCCGGAGAGACCCAGACAGAGGGAAATGGATCCTCTTGACACAGGAAGATATTAAAATGTAAAAAAGCTCATCAAATACTTTGGGACTACAACTGAAACAGCTAAAAATTAAGGGATACAACGTTTTTGCGGTGACTCGCCAAGTTTACACCAGCTTAAATCTGCACCGGCAGGCAGAGCCGCCTAAACTCTTTCCCGCTGCCACTCACAGGAAGCTCAGCAGCACTGAAGTCGGGGTTGGTGAGCCCAATGGAGAGTGGAGCCAGTGAAGGGACCTTCATTAATCCACGATCAGTGCTGGGAGTAAGACCCCCGCCCCATGGGAAGGGCGCAACCAAATGGACAACATGTTGGAGTCAGGCAGGAGGAACCTGAACTGAGAGGGACAGTGACTTCAGTTGGTTGCTCCCTCCCCAGAGCAGATTTGTGGGATTTGCTTGGACTGGGCCACACCCCTGGCCAAGACCCAGTGAGCTGTCCCAGATCGATTCCCTGCACCTAGCACACACTAACCCGGTGATCACTCCTGAAGTTTGGCTGGCCTGGTGGAGAGGGGCAGGCATACACAGCCGCTGCTTACACCTCAGTGACAAGAGCAGGCAGGAGAGGGCAGAGGTCCCTCACTAGCGTGCTTCAGAGGAAACGTGGCCAACAGGGAAGGGGGCTGGGACCTGCACTGTAACCCGTGTGGAGGAAACTGGGACCATGACAAGAGAGAGAGGCAGGAGGAGGCCCCCAGCCCAGAACCCTGAGAGCCCTGATCCAGGAGAATGAAAAACAAGGGAACTGAGGGCAGCAAACACACAACATCAGACATGGCTTCAATGGACATTAAGAGATATATTCGGGACCTTGTAGACAAGCTCAAAACTGAAATATTAAATCAGGTAAAGCAAGATATGAGTAGAGTAATAAAAGAAATGCTCTCAGGAAGCATCTCTCAGGATGATACAGACAGAAGGAGGGAGGAACACAAAAAAAGGAGAGAAACATTCGATAAAGAATATAAAGAAAATATAAAATACATGAAGCAGATTCAAAGAGACTACCAGGAATTAAAAACTCCATTGAAAGCTGGCAAAATGCCTTAAAAGAAACTAAGGATAGACTATCAAAACTTGAAGACAAGTTGAAAGTGTGTGATCCTGAAAAGAAAGATCTCTTAAAAATAACAAGGACACAGGCAATAACAATACAAAGACTAGAAGATGACAAGAGAATCTATAATTTAAGAATAAGAAATGTGAACAAAGAAGCAGGAACACATACAGGCAAATTACAAAGGCTATTGACAGAAATAATTAAGGAAAACTTCCCAAGCATGGGAGAAGAAAATGACATTCGGTTATGTGAGGCACACAGAACTCCAGCCACCTACAACCAAAACAGATCTACACCCAGACATATAATAATCAAAATACCAGAAATTCAATATGAAAACAGAATCTTAAAAGGCATCAGAGAGAAGAAACAGATTACCTATAAAGGTAAGCCCATCAGAATCACAGCTGACTTCTCAACACAGACCATCAGATCAAGAAGAGGTTGGGGCGAAGTGTTTCAAGCCCTGAAAGAAAATAACCTCCAGCCCAGATTGATATACCCTGCAAAACTGTCACTAGAAGTTGATAGAGAAACAAGATGCTTCCATGACAAAGGGGAACTGGGGGAGTTTGTGACCACCAACCCAACCCTACAGAGAATACTGAAGGACATTCTAGAGAGAGAGAAAAAAAAATACCGGGATTTTAGGAACAGTGGCAGAAAGGACTCAATGAGTGGGGCAGACAGTAGAATGAAGGAGAAAACTAGACAAACAAAGACAGAAAAATAGCATAGCACAAATGAGGCAGAGAAGGATAACTAGAAACCCTAATATAGATAGCCTTGATACACCATATTGTAAATAGTGCACCAGGATTTAAAACCCATATTACTCACACTACTCTGCTTAGATGTATTATATTCTGTTCCAGTCATTCTACCTGTACTAGATTTGAGGGCACAGACAGTAATTCCAAAAAATAACAGGATATAGTACGGTAATCATCCTTAATTTCCTATTAACTTAATCTAGAGCTCTGTAAAACCTACACTGTTTTACCATAACTGATCATAATCGAATCTGGCTTGTTGTATCGGTGTTTTGTACTGATAGATTTTATTCAAAGCTGTTATGATTGATAGTTTCAAGTCTGAGAGTATAGGCAACTGCACTTAAGATGACAAGATCCACTAGAATATCCACTCTGGTTTGATTATTACCTGCCTTTGAAGTTTTATACTGTCTACAATGTTTTATTTTTACTAATATTGTTAGGTACTGCTATGTTCAGTCATACTGCTATATTCATTTATGCCTGATATAGGCAATGCTATTGAAGATAATGGGAAACAACACAGTGGTCATTGTAGATCAACTTGTACTGTGGTTTTATACAACTTTTTGGTTTCATGGTTTTATAGGAATTTGTTTTGTTTTGTCTTGCTAAGTTTTGTTTTTCCCTCTAATACAGAAAGTATAGAAATACATGCAGAGATTCATGCATGCATAGCTGTTTACACTCTCACTGTTTGACTATCTACTTTATATGGTTTAATTTTGTAACTTGAGCAACTATTTCTAAGAGAACAATATGTAATTTATCAACTAGAGATTTCTTATTGTTTGTCTTTTTTCTGAAATTCTGTATTATCTCTACCCGTTACATGCTTTTTCTTCTCTTTAAATAAAAATTTAAAAAAAGAAATAGTTAAAAAGTTAAAAGTTAATAGTTAAATAGTTAAAAGAAAATTTAAAAAAAAGAAACAACGATCCAACAAACCAGATTAGATTACGATCAGTCATGGTAAAACAGTGTAGGTTTTACAGAGCTTTAATTGACTTAAAAGGCAGTTAAGGATGATTACCTTACTATATCCTGTTATTTTTGGGATTACTGTCTGTGCCCTCAAATCTAGTACAGGTAGAATGACTGGAACAGAATATAATACATCTAAGCAGAGTAGTGTGAGTAATATGGGTTTTAAGTCCTGGTGCACTATTAACAATATAGCGTATCAAGGCCATCTATGTTAGAGATTCTAGTTATCCTTCTCTGCCTCATTTCTGCTATGCTATTTTTCTGCCTTTGTTTGTCTACTTTTCTCCTTCATTCTACTGCTGCCCCACTCCTTGAGGCCTCTCTGCCACTCTTCCCAAAATCCCGGTACCTTCCTTCTCTCTCTCCAGAATGTCCTTCAGTATTCTCTGTAGGGTTGGATTGGTGGTCACAAACTCCCCCAGTTCCTCTCTGTCATGGAAGCATCTTGTTTCTCCATTAATTTCTAGTGACAGTTTTGCAGGGTACATCAATCTTGGTTGGTGGTTATTTTCTTTCAGGGCTTGGAATATTTCACTCCAAGCTTCTCTTTTTTTTTTTTAATTTTATTTAAAGAGGGGGGAAGCAAAACAGAAAAAAGGGTAGAAACAATACAGAATTTCAAAAAAAAATAAGCAGTAAGAAATCACTATTTCATACATTACATATTGTCTTCTTGGATATAGTTGTTCCAGTTACAAAATTAAAGCATACAAAGTAAACATTCAAACAGTGAGGCTGCAAACAGTTCTGTTCACCAATCCAACAAAGGCTTAGTAACATGGTTATCAATCCTACACATTTAAGTATACATACAGTTATTTCTTTTAGAGCACTTTCTTTTCCTTCTCTTGCTTTTTTTTTTTTTTAATTGTTTCCAAGCTTCTCTTGATATGATGGTCTGTGTTGAGAAGTCAGCCATGATCTTGATGGGCCTACCTCCACAGGTAATCTGTTTCTTTTCTCTGACGGCCCTTAATACTCTGTTTTTATATTGAATTTCTAGTATCTTAATTATTATATGTCTGGGTGTAGATCTGTTTTGGTTGTAGGTGGCTGGAGCTCTGTATGCCTCACATAACTGAATGTCATTTTCTTTTCCCACGCTTGGGAAGTTTTCCTTAATTATTTCTGTCAATAGCCTTTGTAATTCACCTGTATGCATTCCTGCTTCTTCTTTCACATTTCTTATTCTTAAATTATAGATTCTCTTGTCATCTTCTAGCCTTTTTATTGTTACTGCCTGTTTCATTGTTATTTTTAAGAGATCTTTCCTTTCATGATCACACATTGCAAACTTGTCTTCAAGTTTTGATAGTCTATCCTTAGTTTCTTTTAAGGCATTTTGCCAGCTGTCAATGGAGTTTTTAATTTGCTGGTAGTCTCTTTGAATCTGCTTCATGTATTCTATATTTTCTTTATATTCTTTATTGACTGTTTCTCTCCTTTTTTTGTGTTCTTCCCTTCTTCCATCTGTATCTTCCTAAGAGATGCTCCCTGAGAGCATTTCTTTTATTGCTCTACTCATATCTTGCTTTACCTGATTTAATATTTCAGTTTTGAGCTTGTCTACAAGGTCCCGAAGGTATCTCTTAATGTCCATTGAAGCCATGTCTGATGTTGTGTGTTTGCTGCCCTCAGTTCCCTTGTTTTTCATTCTCCTGGATCAGTGTTCTCAGAGTTCTGAGCTGGTTGCCTCCTCCTGCCTCTCTCTCCTGTCATGGCCCTGGCTCCTCCACACAGGTTGCAGTGCAGGTCCCAGCCCCCTTCCCTGTTGGCCACGTTTCCTCTGAAAGTACACTGGCGAAGGACCTCCGCCCTCTTCTGACTGCTCTTATCACTGAGGTGCAAGCAGCAGCTGCCTATGCCTGCCCCTCCCCACTGGGCCAACGAAACTGCAGAGGCCTTCCCCCGTTTAGTGTTTGCTAGTTTCAGGGAATCAATTTGGGATGTCTCATAGGGTCCCAGCCAGAGGCACGGCCCAGTCCAAGCAAATCCCACGAATCTGCTTTTGGGAGGGAGGAACTAACTGAAGTCACTGTTGCTCCCAGTTCAGGTTCCTCCTGCCAGATTCCAACATGTCGCCCATTTGATCGTGCCCTTCTCATGGGGGGGGCGGTCCCAATCTCAGCACTGACCATGGATTAATGAAGTTCCCTTTGCCAGCTCTGCTCTCCATTGGGCTCACCAACCCCCGACTTCAGCACTGCTGTGCTTCCCATGAGTGGCAGTGGGAACGAGTTTGGGTGGCTCTGCCGGCCGCCGTGGATTCAGGCCTTTGCAAACTTGGCAGGTCGCCGCGAACGAAAATGCTGTGTCCTGTAATTTCTAGCTGTTTCAGTTGTAGTCCTGACATATTTGATGAGCTTTTTTATGTTTTAATTTCTTCCTGTGTTAAGAGGATCCATCTCCCCCTGTCTGGGTCTCTCCAGGGTGTTTTATTCTGGCGAATGAGTTGTTTCTCCCGGGAGGCTCTGTATTTTGTTGCTCACTGATCGGCAATCTTGTCTTCTCCTGAGCAACTATTTCTAAGAGGACAATATGTAATTTATTAACTAGTGATTTCTTATTGTTTATCTTTTTTTTTTTTTTGGAATTCTGTATTACCTCTACCCTATTCATGCTTTTGTTTCTCTTTAAATAAAATTTAAAAAAAAAGAAAAAGTAAAAGGAAGATAACAACTCATGAACCAATTAAAAACAAAGCATAAAGGTTTTTGGGGAGAGAGAGGAAATGTTTAACTCACCCATTTTAAAATTAGAAATTGGCATTTGGAAGCTTTACCCCACACAAGCAAGTACTATCTGTCTATCTATCTATCACCCATCGATCTACAAGCTATGTGTATATGCACATATTTTTTCCAAAACATTTATGGCAATTTCTGCCAAGGTCATGTGTCATCATCCGTCTAGCACTAGACTTCTGGCTCTTATGCAAAGTCAAAATGACCATGAAAGGGAATATTTTGAAACAATTCAGGACATCCAGGTAGCCAGGACAGTACAACTAAAGACACTTGTGACAGATTTCTAGAACTGCTTCATAAAGTGGCAAGAATGATGGGATAAATTTGTTTGAAGTAAATGCAAGTATTTTGAGGCTGATTAATGGCAATGTGCCTGTTACTGTAATACAGTTTTCAAAAATATGAACATTAACTATATTTTTATCACATTTCATGTGTGTAGGTTTTATGTATTTCTGATATATGTACAAACACATATATATGGTATGTAGTACATTATAGGTGTAGTAATTATATCCTCAATTTTTATAATTGCTGATTGTCCCTCTGGTCACTGGGAGCAGATGCTTTAGTGAGAGGTCTCCCTCAGGATCCTGCCAGCTCAGACACAATCATAGTGGCCTGCATGTGGCATACACACCCTCGATCCCTGTGTAAGTCTGTGCAGACACAGGGCAAGGCCCCCTCTCCCAGGCCTGTGCTGTCTGCATATGCTGCAGGCATTTAGCATCACAGTAAATAAGAATTCCAAGGAAATTAAGAGAGGCATCATTTGCAAAGGAGTCATACCAGCCCTTCAGATGTCACATGCTGTACTGAAGGTGATTGTGAAAACAAATGAAAGTGATATGCTTGCGAAATCCCAAGACTGTGGAGACATTTTTTTTTAAGTCTTGCTGCATCAGTATAGCCAACATAAGATCTTTAAAGTATCCAAGATCTGAAATGTGGTGATCATCACAATCTGTCCTCCTCATTCCAATCCCCAGATGTTGCTGTCTTTAGATAAACACATCCTTCCACTGACGTCACCAGGCCCTTAAAAGGCATGGCCACAGTCAGCACTGGAAATATGTAAATGGAAAAGTTTCTAACTGCCGGAACTCGTCATTGCCAAGGGGCACAGGGGGCTGATGGTGACCACCAAAACCTCAGCAAGTAGCTTCATTTCATTTCCGCCAACATCTGCTACCGCCCACAGGGAGGCATGCCCTCCACCCCAGAGTGTGGGGAAGCGTAAGCCATAGCACTTGCCATCTTCATGGTCTGGTGGAAGAGACTACAAGCAAACCAGCAACAGAAAGACAGTATTGAGAATGCACGCACATCTGTAGGAGATGTTAAGATGTGGCAGAGTGACGTCCCTCCAGCATGTGGCAGGCGGATGGGGTCACAGACTTCTTGGAGGAGGCAGGTCTTGAGCTGAAGTTTTAATGAAAAACTAGAAGCTAGTTAGGGAGATACGGAGGAGAGGTGTGGATGAGAGGGTTTGGTATGAGGTGGGGAACATGTGAATGGGAATTCCCCACAGGGAAATACCTTGCACAAAGGTACAGTGACCCATGGGCTGATACATGGTACTATCAACATGAGCCACAGAACCAGAGTAGTCACACTTAACCCCTCTCTTGGCTCTCTGCTGTGGTTTGAATACTAGTCCCCCAAAGTTCCATATGTAAGGGCTTGACCCTGGGGTGACAGAATCGGGAAAGGATGAACAGTTATGAGGCAGGGACCAGGAGAGGTCTCTAAGTTGTTAGGGATGTGTACCCTAAGGGAATTGTGAGTCAAATATGTACTCCCTGAAGTTTCTGCACTGAAGTCCTGACCCCAGTATCTCAGACCGTGACTATTTTTAGAGGTAGGATCTTCAAAGGATTAGGATTGAGTGACTAGTCCGATCTGGCTGGCATCTTTTAAAACAGAGAGAGACACCAGAGGGGAGACCATGTGAGGACGCAAGGAGAAGAAAGCTATCTGCAAACAAAGGAGAAAGGCCTCAGGAGAAACTAAGCCTGCCCACACTTTGATCTCAGACTTCCAGCCCCCAGGATTGTGCAACTATTTCACTGTTGGTCTAACCAGTCTGTGATATTTTGTTACTGCAGCCTTTACAAACTAATGCATTTGTCTTCTTGCTTTTGTTCTTGCTTCTAGAGTAATCCAGCACCTAGAGTAATCTCCATGAAACAGAAACTCAACCCATCACTACCCTGCTTAAAATCCTCCAGTGGCTTCCCTTAGACTTGAAATAAAATTCAAATTCCCTGTCTTAGTCCCAGAGATGGGCAGTGAGTACTGTGTTCCTTCCAAATTTCAGATTAAGATGTCACTTATTCAGAAAGGCCTTCCTTCACTCAATGTAAAGTGCTCACCAAGCACTTTCAGGCATATTTTGTATTTACCACCATCTGATATTTTCTTATTATTTGATTGTTTAGTTCATTATCACCTCCTTTAGAATGTGAACTCCTTCATTCTTCATTAAGCCTCTATCTGTCATGCATTGTCTTTGAGCTCAGAATACTGTAGATGTTGGCTATGGTTTGGTTATGGTTTCCATGTATCCCCCCAAGAGTTTATGTATTGGAAGTTTGGTCCTCAATATAGAGATGTTAAGACATAATGGGATTATTAATGAACAGGCCTAGTGCAAAGAAATCAGGGTACTGGTGACACCACCCTCAGAAAGGACTTTTATCAATCTGATATTAGTTGTTTTCAAGAGATAGTTGTTTCAAAAGAGCAAGCCTGCACCTTAAACCTACCTCTGGATTCCTGACTTCCCATATGACATCTTCTGACCCCCTCACCACAGCCAACAGAAGCTGGTGTCATGCTTTTTGGGTCAAATAAACCTCTTTTCATTGCATAGTATGTAGTTGTGGGTATTTTGCTACAGTGATAGAAAACAAACTAATATACTGCTCAAAAGGTTTTGGATGATTGAGAGTAGCATGCATGACCTATTAAAAAAATTGCACAGTTTGCAAGAGGATGGAAAAGGAGAAGCTTAAAAAGCAGACCGGAGTCAGAATATAAAACGTTTTGCATGCCACAACAGGGAACATGAAGAGGGTCATGACTGAGTCAACCATGGGTCCACTGTGTCCAGTTCTTTTCTGGTCAGTGCCTCCTTAGCTAGCCACAGTCTCTGGTTTTTAAGGAGCCCAATGAGAAAGAACCCAAAGCCTGTCCACCATTGGATATCAATACCCACACACATGGCTGATGGGGTTGGGGTGGGGCAGGCCTGCTGCTGCAGAGGACAGAGGAGTAGCACCAGTTGACAGAAAGTCACCAAGTGAAGACTGACTGTTGGAATGGGCTGGTCTGGATCACTGAGCCTGAAATGTCAAAGGGTGGAGGAAGTTGGACACAGGTAGAGCCTCAAATCCACACTCCATTCCTACCCATTCCAGCGTGCACTTGGGCCATGGAAGAGGAAAGGGATTACAGAGAAAAAACAAAAAGTATTTCCCTAAGTGCCCCAGTCTCTCTGTAGCGGGCTTCTCCTTGGAAAGAGATGGACATTTCTGGCTGGAAGGAAAGGTTTGTAGGAGAAAAAAAATTCCCTTGACAACAGGAGAAAGTGGTGGCCTGTGCACCCCTTTCAGAGCCCCAGAAACAGGATGAAGTGGGCACAGAGTAGAACACATGCCTTCATGTGAAGCAACCTTGCCCCTCTTTGCAGGGGATATGGAGACAATTGTACAAATGAACCTACCTCTGACCTAAGGTAATAGTGCTAACAATTGCAAGACTTTAGTTTGGGGAACTATTGAAAACTTCAAAGTGAGAAGACACTGGCTCGTTTTCAAAAATCACTCTTAAGACCAAATAGAGCGTGAACCAGAGGGGAAAATTGGAGCCTTATTCCCACACAGATGAGGAACGCTGACAGTTCCAACTTCCAAAAATTTCTGAAATCCATCACATTGTCTGAGTTCCAGCTGTTTGGTGATACAATTTTTATGATTTCCAAGACTTACATGGTAATTAGTCACTAAACTAAAAAAAAAAAACAAAAAACCATTGAACATCACTAGGAAATGTGTCTCTATAAAAAAACACTAAAAATTTTAAAAATCAGTGTTCTCATATCTGCAGATACTATCATGCCTTTAAAATAGTCTGTAAACCACATGAGTAAACATATGAACACTAAATAGAGAAATTCTATTTTCAATTAAAATTTATGTCCTCCAGGTCCATAAACCATCTTAATCCTCACATTGGCTCTGAAAGATTCTTAGATGTTTCCACACATTAAATCAACCCTCTAAGGACAAAGATTTGTCAATCTTACTATTTTAAAAAATCTGAGGCAAATTATAACAGCAAAGTTTTTTTAAAAAATCAAAACTGGTTTGAGCAACAGAAACATTTGTGCAACATTATTTTAATAAGCTTATTGTCTCAAAATGTGATGAAATGATAGAGGTTGTTGGGTATAATTTCCATCATGTGTACTTTTTAAAAGTCAGACTTATGATTTTACATCAGATGATATCTTTGTGTGTATAGGGATGATGGGATACAAGGCCAAGAATATGCATTTCACATCCAAGAGACATAGTCAAGAATCTAGTGGAATTCTCCTAAAATCTCATTAGTCACGAGGTGATGAGCCATTGTGTAATTAATACATGCAAACCAGCCTCATCATAATCAACTACTATTTTTGGTTTCATTTTTTATAAAATATAAAGGAAGTGATAATATTCCTTACGTTCAGTTTCTGAACTTTCATTCCTTACAAAATGACACCAATTTGGGTATATTAATGTACATTAATGCAAGATCCCATTAAAAAGCCATACTGAACAAACAATTGCTTTTGCTTCTGACAACACATTTTTTCCTAGCTAGCCCACAGGGACCTCAACTGTGGCAGAGCAGGACAAGTTAATAGTTACAGTCTACAGGACTGATTCTTCTATCATCTACTGGATATATTCTCCTACAAAATTGCAAAAGGTGATTAGAAAATCAACATTGAAATTCATAAAATGTTGAAGGTAGGTGAAAATATTTTGTAAAAAAATTCACTTTTAGAATTAAATACATTTCCTCAGCATCTGTACCAATAACCCTGTTACACAATCCATTTCAAAACAGTATTGGCAAACTGTTCCACTTATAACAGTGTCAGGGATGATGGAGAACAAACTCCAGGTTTAGCCAGCATTTAAGAAACCAACTGAGAGGCAGAGAGGATGAGAACATGTCTTGATAGTTCTACCAAGCAGACCTGTTCACGAATAGCTAGACTTACAGGGCTTTAAAAAATAACTTTCTTGAGGCACAGTTTACATTAAATTCAATGGTTTCTGGTAAATTTGTGTAGTTGTGTCATCACATTGCTATCATGATCCAGTTATAGAACATTTCTAAGAAAGTTCTTCATGCTTCATTACAGTTATTCTTCATTCCCTGTCTCCTACCTGATAACTCTCACCTGTTTTCTGCATTTTCTGAACATTTCATGCATAGTATATTGAATCATGAAATCTTTCCTACTTGCCTTTTTTTTCTTACCATGCATGAAAGGTTTTTAAGGTTTATATATGCTCTAATGTGTATCAATATTTCACTTTTTAAACTGCTGTATAGGATTTCACTGTAAGGTTGTATACTTGTTTCATCTACCCATTCATCAGTTGATTAACATTTGTAATATTTTTAGGTTGGGACTATTATGTATAATGATGTTGTAAACATTCATATTCAAATATTTGTGTGGACATGTAAACTTATTTCTCTAGGATACAGTAAGGATACAATTGCCAAGTCAAATATGAAATATATGTTTAACATTTTTGGAAAATGCCAAATTATTTTTCTTATGTGGTTGCACCATTTTACATACCCACCAACGATGAATCAAGTTTCTCCACATCCTCACCAACACTTGTTATTGTCAGACCTTTCCAAATAGCCACACTCGTGGGTGTGTAGTAGCTCTTTACTGTGGTTTTCATTTATATTCCTCACTGGGGGATGTGAATACTGATGTTGAATACTTTTCCAAGTACTCATTAGCTATTAACATATGTTCTTTGGTAAAATAGCTATTAAATCTTATATAAATTTTAAAAATTGAGTTGTTTTATTATTTAGTTGTAAGAGAATCTTTTTAAAAGATAAATTATAGATATAAGCACTTTATCAAACATACAAATATATTCAAATACTGTCTCTGTTCTGCAGAAATTTAGGTAGCTCAATCAATCAAGAAATTTTAGATCAACTCTTGCATATATAATCCAGTTTGAGCTGATTTTTGCATATGGTATAAATTTTAGATGGAAGATTTTTTTCATATTTAGAAAGTTGCCAATTGTTCTGGCATCATTTGTTGGGAAGACTGGTCTTTCTCCCACTTATCTGGCTCCTGCTTTGATCAAAAATTAGTAGACCAGTTTATTGGTATAAACACAAGGATTTGTTTTGGACTTTACTTTTGCTCCATTGATCTTTGTTTATGACATGCAAATCCAATAGGTTTAGCTATTCTACCTTTATAGTGAAAATGGAAATTAGGAAGTGTAACAGTCATCCAACTTTGCTTTTCCTTTAAAAATTTGTTTGGACTATTCCCTTACATTTTCATAAACAACTTGAGATCAGTCTGTCAATCTCTATTTTAAAACTCTGATGGGACTTTGATAGGGATAATGCTGAATCCATGGATCAATTTAGCACCATCTTAACAATATTCACTGTTCTAATCATGACCATGAGAGTTCTCTTCTGTTTAGATCCCTTTAAATATCTGCCAACAAAATTTTAAGGTTTTGGCATAAAAGGCTTTTTCATTTTTTATTTTAAGTAATTTATTGTTTTTGGAAGTTATTGTGTATGAAATTATTTCCTAATTTCATTTTTTGGATTTTTTGCTACCATTCTAGAAAAAACATTGATTTGCATATAATGTCCTCTTATTGCAGAACCCAGCCAAACACTTATATTAGGTCTGGTAGCTGTTTTGTAGATTCTCTTAGTATTTTCTGCCTTTAAGATTGGGGCTGTCTACAAAGGGAGTTTTACTTCTTACTTCCCAATTGAAATGACTGGATTTTTTTTTTTTCTTATTTTCACTAGCCAGCAGCTCTGCTCTGCTGTTGAGTTGGAAGGGTGAAAGCATCAGTTCACTACTAAGTGTTATATTAGTTGCAGGTTTTTCATATGGGCATCAGGCTGAGGGAGCTTCTTTTTATTCTTTGTTTTCCAAAAGTTTTTAACATGAATGAATATTAGATTTTGGCAAATGCTTCTTCCACATTTAATAAAATTATTATTAATTATATCATTGTTTATTTTATGGTATGTTACATTTCTTGAATCACTCCCATTTAATTATGATACATCATCTTTTTAAATGTGTTGCTCAATTTTGTGAATTTTAAAAAAGATTTTTGCATTTGTGTTTTTGATGAATATCAACTTGATATTTTCTTTCCTTGTGATGCCTTTATTTAGCTTTGGTGTCAAAGTAATGCTGGTTTCATAGAATGAGTTGGGAAGTGTTCCTTTCTCCTATTTCTTCTATTTTCTAAAAGAATCTGTCTAGACTTGCTATTATTTCTTCTTTAAATAGTTGATCTAGTTCACCAATAAAGACCATTGGGACTGCAATTTCCTTTGTGGGAAAATTTTTAGTTACTATTTCAGTCTTTTTACTTGTTATACTTCTATTCAGATTTCCTGCTTTTTCTGGAGTTTATTTTGGTAATGAATGCTTCTCTGGGAATCTGTTCTGTTCTGAGTTGTCTAATTTACTGGCATGGAGTTATAGGATATTCCCCTATCATTCTGTTCCTTTTTCTAAGGTCCTCTTCATTCTAATTTTGATGCTTTGTGACCTCCCTCTTCTCTTAGCCAGTCCAGCTAAATGTTTATTGGTTTTTTTGATCTCAGAGACAAGCTCTGGTTTCATTGCTTTTCTATACTTGCTTTTTACAGATTTCTCAACCTTACCTTTATTTCTTTCCTTTTTCTTGTATGGGGTTTAACTTGCTCTTCCTTTTTCAATTCATATATAATGGACATTCACATATAGTTTAATTCACTAAATTGAGAAATTTTTTATATTTTCCCTCTGCTGCTCTAGTTGTATTCATCATTTTTGGTATGCTGTATTCTCATTTCATTCAACTCAAAATATTTTCTTTTCTCTTCTTTTTTTTTTTTTTTTTTTGTACCAGGGATCGAACTCACAACCTTGCACTTGCCAGGCAGACACTTACACCACTGAGCTAAATCCCTGGCCTCTCAAAATATTTTCTAATCCTTCTGGTTTCTCTTTATAGTCATCTATTACTGAAAAATGTTATTTACTTCCAAGAACCTACATAAGTTCCTAAATGTCTTTCTTTATTGACTACTACTTTAATCTTTATAATTTATTAAATATTTTCAAACTTCCTAAGACTTGCCTATTCTGAAACATATTCCTTTTTCTCTTAAGTTTATATTAAGCTGTTTTTGAGTTGAGAGTTCTATAAATCTCATTGAAGTTAAATTTGAAATTCAAGTTTTCCATATCTTCACTAATTTTCTGCTTGGTGGTTTAATCAAAGTGTTGAAATTTTCAACTCTGTCAAATTTATCATTTTTTATTTCTTCCAGTCATTTTTGTTCCATGGATTTTGGAGCATTGTTATTAGATGTGTGCACATTTAGAATTATTTTATCTCCTCATTATTCTTTTTGCCATTATAAAAATTTCCCTATCTCTAATAATTTTATTTTAATTAAAAATAATAATTATATATATGTAAGGGCTACAAGGTGATGTTTTGAAATAAATTTATATTGTGAAATGATTACATCAAGCAAATTAACATATCCATAAAGACAAGGAGAACATTTAATTTCATAGTTAAAACAGTGAAAATCTAATATTAGCAATGGAATTACATAATGTATTATTAATTAGTGTAACCATTCTGCAATAGACAAGTAAACTTTATTCCTCTTGTATAACTGAAAATTTATATCCTTTAACCTTTTCTTCCATCTGCTCCTACCTTCCACAGCTCCTGGTAATTACCACGCTGATCTCCATAAATTCAGGATTCCACATGTGTGATATCATGTAGTATTTTTCTTTCCACTTAGCCTAATTCCTCCAGGTTTATCCACTTTGTTGCAAATGATGAGATTTCTTTATTTTAAAAGCTGAATAGTATTCCATTGTGCATACATTCTACTTTTTCCTTATTCATTTATCTTATGATAGTCAGTTTGTTCCGTATTTTACCTATTATGATTAGTGTTGCACTAAAATGGACCTCTCTTTATCTGTATCTCTATCCAAAGAGACACAGATACCTCTACAGCATTCTAGCTTCAGTCCCTCTAAATTTACTTCCAGAAGGAGGAATGCTGAATTTCTAGTAATGATTTTTCATTAAAGTCTATTTTGACTAATATTTACAAACCATTTAAGATCTGTTGTGATTAAAATTTGAATAGTATATATTTTTCTCCCATTTTATATTCATTCTATGTGTGGGTTTGTACTGTAAATGTGTTTTTTGTACATAGTATGATGTTAGATACCCTTTTTCATCCATTCTGACAACTTCCACCTTTTGTTTAGATTATTTAGTCATTCACATTTAATGTAACCATTGATTTGATTGAATTTACATCTCCTCTTTTGCTATTTGTTTTACATATCTCAAGTTTTTTTCAGTCTTCTGTTCCTCCTTGACTTTCTTTTGCATTAGATGTTATTCTAGTGTTCTGTTTGAATTGTTCTTTTTAAATTTTTTACTCAATGTTGCAGTTTTTCTAATGGTTGCTCTAGATATTATCATAGACATCTTAACACATGGGGCTCAAGATTTAGCTCAGCGGCATAAGTGCCTACCTCACAAGCACAAAGTCGTGAGTTTAATCCCCGGTACCTCCCTATCTCCCCGTTTCAAAACAAAACAAAACAAACAAACAATGAGCAGATATCCTAACATATAACTGTCTAGTTTCACTATGATTTTCTTCTAGTAAAAATTATGAATTTGCTTCAATATGGCTGTATCTCCCCCATTGTTATTATTATTACACATATTACATGTGTAAATGTCATAATCTCAACAAGACAATATTATAAGTATTGCTTCATGCAACTTTAAATGTTCTTTTAAAACCTGAAGAAATAAAAAAGTACATAACTTTCTGTGTTTACCCATGTATTTGCCGTGCAACTCCTAGCTTTATTTTCTCCTCACATATTCTCTACCTCAACCTTTTCCACTTTCCTCAAAGTAGACCAAGCACAAGAAAACAGGGTGATAATCACAGAAGTCAGATTCCTGATATAAATTCTAAAAGGAATGAACATTTTCCAAAGTGTTTCCAGTATGCTGGATGTGGTGTAGCTTATCTGTAATTCCAGCACTCTTGGAGGTTGAGGCAGAAGGATTTCAACTTTGAGCCCAGCCTGAGCCACTTGGTGACTTAGCAAGACCCATCTCAAAGTTTAAAAAATTAAATAAAATATTTAGAAGGCTGGGAACATAGCTCAGTGAAGGACTGGGTTAAATCTCCAGGACTATACCACACACACACACACACACACAAAAAGTTTCAAGTGCTATTTTCCTAAATATCATCTTCCTACAAATGATATTCCTGCATAAAATTATGGAGAAACATTGCAGCCTATCAGTTTGCATTCTTCTGTTTTGAGGGTAACTTATGAACCTCATCCTTGAATAGTTCTTGATTTATATCTTTTTATAGACATTCTTGGCAAGCCTATCTGCTGTACATTTCTAAAAATCAGAGCTTTCCTTTAGTATCTAGTTTATTTCTTCCATGCAGTTACTTAGATATTATTCTTAGATTTCTTGACAGGGGGTTAGTAGAAGAATATCTTTCTGGAGTAAAACAACTCAATCCAGACATAAATCTATTATAAACACAACCCTGGATAAACTCCTTCTGTATACCAAATGTTTCAACTCTGGATAATTAATGGAATTCTTAGACTTCTAAACTCCACAAAGAATTGTAAAAATCATAATTCTTGGACTTGAGAAAACATGACTGAATATTTCATTAAATTGTAATTATGGTTTTAGGACATCACTAAGAAACTATTCCATGTCATATCTATTTAAGTGTATGTATAAGACTATGTGTGTGATTGTTTTATCAACATAAATGCATGCTTGCTTTCTATATTTTTTAGTTGTTACTATTACTACTGGTGGCTTGGTATTTCTAAGAGAATTTTGCCCATATGGCTTCTCACTATCTAAAAATAGAAATCTAATGTTTATAGTTATGATATCCTTGAGAGTAGGATCTGTGTGATTCATCACAAAAGCAAGACAGAGAGACAGAGAAGGCCGGAGGAAGAGAAGGGAGAGAAGGAGGCAAAGCAGAAGGAAGGGAAGGGAAGGGGGAGATGGAAAGAAAAGGAAAAAGAGAGAAAGGGAGAGGCAAGGAAGGAAGGGAAGTAGGGACAGAGGGATAGAGGGAGGGAGGAGAAGAGAAATGGAGGGAAGAAAAGAAGGAAATATAAACTAAGAAATCATAATGAGACTTGGGAAGCGGTAACCTGTGTCTGAGTCCTTTGCTTGATCTAATGACTACCTAAGGAAACAGCCATGGAGCCTTGACGTGAAGAAAGTTTAAAGGGGTTACATATTAGTCATCAAGGTGCTTTAATTTTTAAAAAAGGCAAAAAGAACATTCTTCTTCCTCTAAACAAAAGGCCTATTGAAATGGCAACTAATGATATCTTCAGGAAAATAGAAAGGGTTTGATGTGGAAAATAGCTAACATCCTACACAGTAATATTTTGTTATTGGCAAACAGAAAGCAATAGTTCAAAATTTATCAAGCTTATCAGTTCCACCTAATTAAGGATAAAACCCAGAGGGCACAGTAAACAAAACTCTAATAACTCACTTCTGAGCTCCTGGGCCCAGTGAAATCTAATATCCTTCTTGAAATGTGCTTGGTGGTCTCTGCTCATCTTGACCTTCATCACAAAGGTGACCACATGGAAACTCTCTGCTCAGTGGATGCCCAAGATGGAATTATTTAGAGATTACACCCTTGTCATCCATGACAGACACTTGTCTCTAGCCAGAGTATTGCCAGAGGATGCATGAAATTTGTGTGTGATCCTTCCAGGAAAAGAAACATCTGAAGAATCTGGAGAAGGGTAATTGAACAATGTATATTTCAATTACTGTCACTATCCCCCACCTCATCTGCTGCAAAATGAAGACCAATACTTTCCTAGAAAAAACTCCCTCTTGACCCAGAAGACACTTCAGTGTAAAAGTTGCATGTTCATCTGGGCAGTTGGATGAGAGTTCTTGAGGGAGGGAATCTAAAGCTAAAATTAGGAACAGTGGAAATCATTAGTGAATGCAAATTTAGGCACCCATGGGCTCCTTATTTGTCCTCATACTTCAAACTCACTTTTTCTTTAGAAGCCACTTCTTAACCCTTTTGGTCCATAGTCTGAAAATAGACATCCTAAGAAGAGATGGACTTCCACTGTGCCCAGGTCACAGTGAGGCATGGTAAGCACAGGACACAGCACCCAAGAGTGGGGTGGTGCATCAGTGCGCCAAGGGATAGCTCAGCCAGCACAGTTAGCCAAGATGTCTCTGCCAAAAAGAGAGCAACTAGAAAAGCCAAGAGGAGCAGTAAGTCAAAGGCAGGAAATCCTCCTCTCAGAGGAATCAACTCAGCCAGCACTTGCAAACACTGGGTCTACCCAGTGATGAGTCAGTGCATGCTCTTCTGCCAAGAGCTCAAAAAATCAGAGAAAGGAACACCAGAAAAGGGAGACTTGGACCTGAATACTGGCTTCAGGCAAAAACTGTTATGTACACAGACAATGGGCTGTGGATACATCCGGGACCTGCCTTTCCACAAAATGGTACAAGGTCTGCCCTACACCGCGTTGGATCCCGTACAATGCTGCTTGTGTCCTAAGCAACCTCAGCAGCAATGCAGAGGAATAGGACTGGCTCCCACGTGGTGGCGAGAACACAGAATCTAGAAACTTAGGGCCAGGAACAATCAGAGATCATTCGCTATCCTTGTACACATAAGGAAACTGATTCCCCCAAATCTACATGTTTCTCCCCTTGAAAACTTAATGTGTTACAGTAGGATCTGTAAGGCTAATTGTGACAAAATTCAAGGCCCACATAGGATCCATTGTGTCTTCCTCACATGATGCCTGAGGCTTCCTCTCTTACTCATTGCTTGGACTCGGAACAGTGTACACTCTCCAGGTCTTCTCTTGTCTGAAAGAACTTATTCCTTACTGGAGAAATGCATCCAGCCAAACTATGGAGGGCCTGGGATGCAAGCTTGTGGAATTTGGATTTTTCCTATAGGTCAAGGTTCTGCATAGGGACATGTTCAAGGATCTGAAATTATAAGTACTGAGGGAGGGGTGTGCATTTTGCTCAGAAGAACTAGTCATTTTCAGAAGAGCAAAATAACAATCCATATCATGGTTGCCAAAAAATCTGAGTCTCAGTCCTGGCCTCTCTTGAGTTTGACAACACTGTGAGAGGCAGGTGAGTCACATTAAGATTAAAGTCTTAATGTTTTCCCTTATGCACCTGCATTGAAAAATAGATTATTCTATACATTTCAGGTAAGATAAAAACATTTCACATTGCCAGTCAAGTTTCAATCATAGCTTTAACCTAAGAACAAAGAGTGGAGGAGAACTTTGACATACTCAGAAATTCAAGTGGGATAGCAATTTTTAAAAATTCTCAGAGAGGTAAATAACCATTGTGGGTAAAAGGGAATTAAATTTGTATGCTAGAGAAGATGGTGAGCATGGAACATTTCCTGCTGGATTACAAAGAACAACCATCTTTATTTATTTTATTTTATTTTATTTTTTGAGACAAGGTCTCACTCTGCAGTTCAAAGTTGGACTTTGTAGCTGAGGCTGGCCTCAAATTTGTAGTGATCCTCCTGACTCAGCCTCCTGAGTGCTGGGATTACAGGCATGTGCCAACAAGCCCAATGCTATCCTTATTTATTTTTAAAGAAGCTAAAATTTTTTTTCCTGTCCTTTCCACTCTCTCTTAAAAAAACATATATTATCTTACTGAGTATTAGGAAATTTTGTGATCCTGTACTATTAGGAATATAACACAATTTTCCTAATTGTAGCTGCCTTGTCAGGCTGAGAAATTCCATTCATACGTCCAACCAAGTATGCTGGGAATGCATTTTTGGTACTGTGGGCAGAGGAGAAGGAAGAGTTATCCTCCATAACTGAGCATCCACTTCCTGTCCTGGGAACTCCCTCTGGGGGGCGGGGGCTGCTACTTTCACTTTTGCCTTTTTGCTATGCATGACAGGGAAGTTTCCTATTCCTTTTCCACCTGCAGGGTTGGCCCTTCACCTTCTTTAGTCTCTGCAAACTTTCTCAATTTGGGTTTCTAAAAATTGAGTCTGAAAAAAAAATTGAGTCTGCAGTCAATGAATTTGGAATTTTCAAATCATATTGTCTGTCTCCCTGTAAAATCCTTCTAGAGGGATGAGTGTTGAAAAAGGGTCTTGTAGGTAGTTCAGGCTGACATTGAACTATGTAGGCCAGGCTGTCCTTGAATTCAAGGCAATCCTCCTGCCTCAGCTTCCTGAGTGCTGGGATTACAGCCCTGCACCTTCACTCCCAGCCATTCACCAGTTTTTTTCTCCTGTTTTATCGACCTCCCAGCATCCCCTCTTTGTTAATTCCATACTAAGAAATAGATCTCTCAAACAAATCTCAGACATTTATGCCTTTAGAAACTTAATGTGTTACCTCTTCCAAAGGTACTAAAACCATAGAATCTATTTCTAATTATACAACTAAAAGGCTTTACCAAAAGGATTTATCTGTTATCAATAGATGATCTGGAAAGGTAGAGGGGAGAAGCTCTTTTCCCTTATGCACCTGTAAACATAGCCACTGGTCATTTTCCTTCAATAGCAAACAATGGGTAAAAAAAAAAATTGGACTACTGGGACTCTACAATACTTACACAGTAATCGCCACAGAATCTCTCCAAGTATACGTGAAGAGGCAGTTTACTTGGCACTGAAAGGGGCTAAAGAAAACTGCAGTTTCTACATACAAAATGTTTATTGTAAAAAAATAATAATGCAGATGTTGCTTGGCTTATGGATCCAACTACGTATGTAAAAGATCGCCTTACACTAGGTCTCCCACAAGGAACTCGGAGTAGCAAGGAACCATAGGCTCATTCTTCATACAAGCCAGAGAGCTGTTTCAAATCCTTCTACATGATTTGCAGACCTTTAGCTAATGCAAATCATACTGTTTTAAATTTAGTAAATAACAAACACAAAATGACTAAAGCTTCCAAAAATACTATTCCTCCACCAACTTAACAGCAGGAACCACATTAGTATTTTTTAACCCTGGAATATCCCAAAGCCAAGTCTCAGGTCCTTGGTTATGGACAACCCTTGGTCATGGACAAACTTTACTTTGAATGCCTCGAAAAAAGGGCCATATTCTACCATCTCCAGTTTAAGCCTGATACTGTTGTTTGCACTGCTTCATCCTGGCCAGAAGAGCTTTGCCACGTTTTCTGTTTTTTCTAAAGCCTAAACAAGAATAGCTTTCAGAGATTCAGTCTGACAGTTAGGGAGTTTGTGGACTTCAAATCACATTGAATGTCTTGCTGTAGATTTCTAATATTTTAATCAAGACATAATGTTTCTGTGAAATCTAATTTTGACCAACTAGTCCAAGCAATGGATATTGTCAAAAGGAAATTCCATAATTCAAACAGACCATTTAACCATTTTCTACATTTCACAAAAATCTCTGATGGGATTTGAGTTTTTCCAGTTTTCTTCTATATTCATTGATTCATCGTGTGCTGTGCAAAGCCTGCTCTTGGTCTTAGAGCCCATTATCTTGACAAGGGGATCATTGTGTCTGCTCATACTACCAGAAAAGTAGAAAATCATTTGAAAGTGACCTTGGGTGCTTGGGGAGTTTAAGGATGGCAGAGTAAACATGTGTGTATGCCTCCTCACTTGAAAATAGCTTCAAGTCAGCCCCAAACAGCAAAGATATAGAAACAAAAATTTTACCCTTCAAAGAAATCTGTAACAATGTTGATTAAAGATCAAAGGCAAATGGTTACACAGGAAGGAGTTCAAACCTGAGAGCAGGCAGAGGTGATCATGTTGAAAAAGAAACCACTTTGCCTCCTCAGATATCCAGAAAAGCTCCGAGACTGGAGACAACCACTTGAGCACAAGACAGCCACATGGGAAGCCAGAGAGAAATCCAGAGACATTGGCACATTGAGTGGGAAACAGGTCTACTCTGATCTCCTCCTTTACCCTTGGGGAGGAAAATTAGCAAAACCAAAGAAAAAAATTAAATAAATAATCAAGTAAATAACTCTCCCAGCCCCGTCTACCTGCTGGAGTTCAGAGATAACACAAACAGTGCAGAGATCAGAAGGATGCTTTAAAATAATGATATTCATGAAGTAAGAACAGGTGCTGTTTTAAAAATAATAATAATAATGCTCAGCAGTTAAGAGCTCCTGGCAATAAAAAATATGAGTGTCAAATTCACAAATTCAAAAAAGTGACTGGAAGATAAGGAAGTATTTTTAAAAATTATATTAAAAACAACAATATGAGAAAAAAAGACATAAGAATTAAGGATCAGACAAAGGTGTGCAATACTCAAATTCACCAGGGTTCCAGAAAAAGAAAATAAAAAACATTGGGGAAAATATTATGTAACAATAACGATGATAATAATGATGATGATACAAGAGAAATTCTAGAACTGAACTAAGGGAAGCTGAGTTCCAAATTGAAAACGCCATTCAGTGAAGTGCACAAGATGCGCTACCTTATTTCAGAACTTTAAAAACAAAGGGTAGATGCTAAACACTTCCAGACAGAGAAACCATTAGAGTACAAACAAACAAGTTGGAACCGGAACAGCTCTGGGAACCTTCTCAGTGACATTAGAAGCTGGAAGATAATGGAAAAGTGCAGGTGGGATCATTAGCAGATAATTCCTCAAATACAGCAACAGTGTTCAATGGAGACCTGGCAACTGCAAAATATGATAAATACCTGCCACACAGCACAGGGATAAAACCTGAAGCAACATAACATGAGTGTAAACATTTTAAGTTGGAAAAGGAAGATGGAGGAAAGAGAGGTATAAGAGTTAAAAGTCCTTTTATCAAAAATAGAATGTGAGTACATAAAAAACTTGATTAATCAAGAGAAAGTATCATAGGTTAGGACAGACATTCTCTAGGGGGACCCCAATACTCTTTCCCTTAAATGGGGGAGAGCCTGTGACTTGCTTCTACCTGGTAGAAGGAGGCAGAAGTGGAAGGATTTGGTAGAGGCAGTTAAAGTACCAAATGAGCTGATACTGAGATAAAACAGAGAGCCTTGGTGAGTCTGACTCAGTCAGATACAAGTCTGAAAGGATACAATTTGCTGGCCTTAAGGACATCATTAGATATAGTGGCCTGGGGGAACAGAGAGCCATCTACAGTTAATGCCCAGTGGAAATTAGGGACCTCAGGATTAATCTAGTTGTTGTTATGATTATTATTTTATTAGTAGTAGTAGTCTTTAGAAATTATATCCATGTATTAATTTGGGGGGAAAATACAGAAAGAAACCAGAGGAGAATTTAAAGATTATAGGATGTGGTTCAAATAAAGTGGAATAAAATAGGTAAAATTGCTTAAAAACTAGAAGAGTACTATACAAATATTGGACCTAGTAATTAAATTTCAAAGTCTGAGCCAGATGGGGTGTCACATGCCTGTAATTCCAGCTGCTCAGGAGGCTGAGGCAGGAGGATTGCATTGTAAGTTCAAACCCAGTCTGGACAACTTAGTCCTTTCTCAAAACTAAATATTTTGAGACCTGTTCATCATGGGCAAGGATGCTCAGGGTTCAGTTCTTAGTACCATGGGGGGAAAAAAAATCTCAGTCTATTATGGACCAACTATTTGTGTTATCCCAAAATGTATTGCTGAAGCCCTAAAGCTCAGTGTGGCTATGTTTGAAGAGGAGAATTCTAAGGCAGCATTCAATGTAAAATAAGAAGCTAAGGGTAAGGTCTTGGACAGATGAGGCCATTACCCTTATAGGAGACACCAAAGGGTTCCCTCTCTACTCTCTTGCTCTGAGAACATTCACAAAGGAAAGCCCTACGAGACCATGTAAAGAAGGCACCCACCATGGCCAGGAAGGGAGCCTTCACCAGACACAAATCAGCTGCAACCTTGAACTTGGACATCCAGCTTTCCAATTCATGAAGAAATAGATCCTTTTGAAGCCACCCACTCTGTGATGTTCGGGTATGGCAGACCACACTGACTGAGACATGTCTGATGCTCCAGTATGTTTTGTAATGGGAAATAATTTTTAGGTTTAAGGTCTCCTTAAACTTAAATACAAATATTAAAGTTTAAGGAGAGCTTTAGAATAGAAAATATTTTTGTTTCATGGATGGAACAAAGAAAATGTTTCCTCAGTAGAGAACAGGAGTACAGCTTGAAATCACTATTGTAAAGTGAATGAATACATATCAAGAAAAGCAAAAACAGGAAAAAAAATAAAGCAAAGCAATTATCTGGTGAGGATGTACACTAATAATTTCATACAAGGGTGCTCATGATAGTTATTATTTATCAATGAAAAGCTAGAAATAAGCCAAATGTCCAACAACTAGATTAGCTAAATTTTGTTACAGCCATATATTAAAATAGCATACAGGAGAAGACAAGATGGCCCATCAGTGAGCAACAAAATACAAAGCCTCCCAGGAGAAACAACTCAGTACCAAAATAAAACACCCTGGAGAGACCCACACAGAGCGAGATGGATCCTCTTGACATAGGAAGAAACTAAAATGGAAAAAAGCTCATCAAATACTTTGGGACTACAACTGAAACAGCAAAAAATTACAGGACACAGCATTTTCACGGTGACCCGCCAAGTTTGCACCAGCTTGAATCCATGCTGGCTGGCAGAGCTGCCCAAACTCATTCCCACCGCCACTCACAGGAAGCACAGCAGCGCTCCAGTCAGGGGTTGGTGAGCCCAATGGAGAGTGGAGCCAACAAAGGGACCTTCATTAGTCCATGGTCAGTGCTGGGAATGAGACCCCACCCATGGGAAGGGTGCGACCAAATGGGCGACATGTTGGAATCGGGCAGGAGGAGCCTGAACTGGGAGTGATAGTGACTTCAGTTGGTTGCTCCCTCCCCAGAGCAGATTCATGGGATTTGCTTGGACTGGGCCGCACCCCTGGCTGGGACCCAATGAACTGTCCCAAATCGATTCCCTGCACCTAGCATGCACTAACTGGGTGAAGGCCCCTGAAGTTTGGCTAGCCCGGTGGGGAGGGGCAGGCATACACTGCCACTGCTTACGCCTCAGTGACAAGAGCAGGCAGGAGAGAGCATAGGTCCCTAGCCAGTGTGCTTTGGAGGAAACATAGCCAACAGGGAAGGGGGCTGGGACCTGCCCTGTAACCCATGTGGAGGAAGCCAGGGCCATGACAGGAGAAAGAGGCAGGAGGAGGCCCCCAGCCCAGAACTCTGAGAGCGCTGATCTAGGAGAAGGAAAAACAAGGGAGACTGAGGGCAGAAAACACACAACATGGATTCAATGGACATTAAAAGATATCTCTGGGACCTGGTAGACAAGCTCAAAACTGAAATATTAAATCAGGTAAAGCAAGATATGAGTAGAGTAATAAAAGAAATGCTCTCAGGAAGCATCTCTCAGGATGATACAGATGGAAGAAGGGAGGAACACAAAAAAGGAGAGAAACATTCAATAAAGAATATAAAGAAAATATAGAATACATAAAGCAGATTCAAAGAGACTACCAGCAAATTAAAAACTCCATTGACAGCTGGCAAAATGCCTTAAAAGAAACTAAGGATAGACTATCAAAACTTGAAGACAAGTTGAAAGTGTGTGATCATGAAAGGAAAGATCTCTTAAAAATAACAAGGAAACAGGCAGTAACAATACAAAGGCTAGAAGATGACAAGAGAATCTACAATTTAAGAATAAGAAATGTGAATGAAGAAGCAGGGACACATACAAGCGAATTACAAAGGCTATTGACAGAAATAATTAAGGAAAACTTCCCAAGCATGGGAGAAGAAAGTGACATTCAGTTGTGTGAGACATATAGCACTCCAGCCACCTACAACCAAAACAGATCTACACCCAGACATATAATAATCAAAATACCAGAAATTCAATATAAAAACAGAATATTAAAAGCCATCAGAAAAAAGAAACAGATTACCTATAAAGGTAAGCCCAACAGAATCACAGCTGACTTCTCAACACAGACCATCAGATCAAGAAGAGCTTGGAGCAAAGTATTCCAAACCCTGAAAGAAAATAACCTCCAGCCCAGATTGATGTACCCTGCAAAACTGTTACTAGAAATTAATGGAGAAACAAGATGCTTCCATGACAAAGAGGAACTGGGTGAGTTTGTGACCACCAATCCAACCCTACAGAGAATACTGAAGGACATTCTAGAGAGAGAGAAAAAAAAATACCGGGATTTTAGGAACAGTGGCAGAAAGGCCTCAATGAGTGGGGCAGGCAGTAGAATGAAGGAGAAAAGTAGACAAACAAAGGCAGAAAAATAGCATAGCAGAGATGAGGCAGAGAAGGATAACTAAAATATCTAACATAGAAGGCCTTGATACACTATATTGTTAATAGTACACCAGGATTTAAAACCCACATTACTCACACTACTCTGCTTAGATGTATTATATTCTGTTCCAGTCATTCTACCTCTACTAGATTTGAGGGCACAGACAGTAATCCCAAAAATAACAGGATATAGTATGGTAATCATCCTTAATTTCCTATTAACTTAATCTAAAGCTCTGTAAAACCTACACTGTTTTACCATGACTGATCATAATTGAATCTGGTTTGTTGGATCGCTGTTTTGTATTGATAGATTTTATTCAAAGCTGTTATGATTGATAGTATCAAGTCTGAGAGTATAGGCAACTGCACTTAAGATGACAAGATCCACTAGAATATCTACTCTGGTTTGATTATTACCTACCTTTGAAGTTTTATACTATCTACAATGTTTTATTTTACTAATATTGTTATTTACTGCTATACTCAATTATACTGCTATATTTAATTATGCCTGATGATATAGGCATTCTATTGAAGATAATAAGAAACAACACACTAATCATTGTAGATCATCTTGTACTGTGGTTTTATATGACTTTTTGGTTTCATGTTTTTATAGGAATTTTTTTGTTTTGTCTTGCTAAGTTTTGTTTTTCCCTCTAATACAGAAAGCACAGAAATACATGTAGAGACTCATGCATGCGTAGCTGTTTACACTCTCACTTTTTGACTATCTACTTTGTATGCTTTAATTTTGTAACTTGAACAACTATTTCTAAGAGGATGATATGTAATTTATTAACTAGTGATTTATTATTGTTTATCTTTTTTTGGAATTCTGTATTCTCTCTACCCTTTACATGCTTTTGTTTCTCTTTAAATAAAAAAAAAATAGTATGCAGTCACTTAAATGAAATAGTATAGTCATGTAAAATCTTAATAAGTCTAAATACCTTAAGAAACATTAACAATATTGTTAAGGGAAAATGTTACAAAACAGTATGTTCAATACAATCTAGAAGGGAGTGTATGTGTGTATGAGAGAGAGAGAGAGAGAAAGAGAGAGAGAGTGTGTGTGTTTATGAATAAACTCTAGTAGTCATCCCTATCCACAGGGAATATGTTCCAAGATCTCCAGTGGATGTCTGAAACTATGGATGGTGTGTTATAATTGCGGGTAGAAACTGACAGGCCTATAGTCAGCTGGAAGTGTTGATTTTTAGTCTCACAAATAAGGAAGGTGGAAATACTACAATCGACATTAGCCAAGGCTTCTGTGTGAACCATCAATGAATGAGTCTGGTTCTAGACCTTCTCACCTTCCAGTGCCCCCTTGCCAACCCCTTCTGGTGTTTGCTCCTTCTGTACTACCCAACCACAAGGGCTCCTGGCACAGAATTGGCTGGCAGATAACTCAGGCAATGTATATGTAGGAACAGCCAAAGTCTGTCCCCTCAAATACCTCCAGGAATCATTTGGATGATACCAATGACTTCAGTGGTTTTTCGCACCTTAACTCCCTCTCTCTTCTTCCCAACCCAAAACCATATCCTTAACTAATCTTGTGGAGGAGCGTCCATCCCATTTGGAGGATAGTATGTCTTGCCAAGAGCAGAAAAAAGGATCTGAGTGGTTCCTCACTAGCTCATGATACCCTACTTCTATCAGCATATGGACTGCAGGGGTTCTCAATGAGGAGGGGAGGCAGAGACCCCTCTCAGTAGATGGTACCACAGTACCGAGACCAGACCTTTGTAACTGGCAAAAGCATATTGAATTGATCTGATATTTATCAACAATAACAATGACAACAAAATCTACAAAAAGTGAATTTGAATGAAAACAGATTGGCTGGTGGGGATACAGAAGAGATGAAATAAGAAAGAGTTATAAATGTTTGAAAATTTTGATTGGCAAGAGCATTGCAGCTCAAATTGCACAAAAGAAAACTCTAATAAGAACCCATAGGGAATAAACTATTACACTGAACAACAGCCTCTCCTGCTTGGCAAGGGATCATTTAATCAACAGGACTGTGTCTTTTTGCAAACCCTCCTGTAAAACCACTGGGTAGAAAACATAAGGCGACAGTCTTGTGGCTCTGTAGTTCATAACAGTTGTTGAGACATCTTCTCCCATGGGATTCGCCAGGACTGAGATCAGTTTTCAAACATGGAAAACAGATTGATTGGGGTTTTTTGGTTGAAGCATGTCATATCTGCTCCTCCCAAAAGAGATGTTGAAGTCCTAACTCTCTTTATCTTAACCTTTGAGCTTACTTGGAAAATGGGTCCACACATCCTTAATTAATGAAGTTAGGTTGAAGTCATACTGAAGTATTATGTCCAACGAGGAGGAAAAGCAGACACACTGACTCGTGAAGGTTGGACACAGTGTGCCACTGGGATCAAAGATTGAAGCAATCCATCTACAAGCATAGTGGCCCCAGAGCTGACCAGACACCAAGGAAGGACCTTGCCCTGGAACCTTTAGAGACAGACAGATCATTGCCCCACTGACTAATGTCAGACTTTCAGCCTCCAGAACTGAGTCAGCTTCTGTATGCTACTGTATGTCACCCACTTTGTGGCACTTTGTTTCAGAAGCCCTCGGACCCTAATAAAAATACTAAGAATCTTACAGGCAATGTGGCTCCATCAATTTATAATTAATAAAATCAATCTATCATGTGATCAATCTGGTTGGAACTTATGAGGAACAATAGCAGCTGGTGAGTTTCTTGTGCCAATGAGGCAATGTTTCATTTTCAGAAATAAAGGATAGCGAAATCTCTGCTGGCAGAGGTATTCAAACATAGATGAAGTCCCACTCATCAGGGAGACTGAAGGAGGTCAAACTCTGTGTGGTGATCTGTACTCTAGAAATACTTGTAGATATCTTACTCATATCTTGCCTATATCTCAGTCTAGAAGATCCAGAGGCTCATTGATATGCAGAGTCTCCTTGGGCTAGGGGTAAGCCTTTTTGCTCATGTCTTAAATAAAAATACAAGTATTTGACAAATTGTGTCAAAAAGCCTGGCGTATACCTTGGTAATTAATATCCTTTTCTTGGAAAACACTCCAGGCTCTCTGACATAGATTTTTGACAATGCTTTCAAAATGAAGGGTGATATGTTGAGCACATATTATTTTCCAGATTATCTGTGAGTTTTCTTTTATATTTAAGTCATATTTAACTGTGTGCATTTACTCCAGGATGTGCTGTGTTATGATGAGTAAGGTATTATGATAATGACCTTCCAAAAAAACAGTGCTGCTTCCCTGGGAAAACCAGCTCACTTAGAAAATAAATCACGTTCCTGGTTTGTAAATCACTTGGAGCCACCTGATGTTCATTTGCAGCCATGAGCCAAATTGGCATCTTGTCCTAATCACTGCAGAGAAGTTCCAGCTCCAGGAACTGGAGTGGAAGTGGCAGATCACATCTGGGATGGCAGTGGTGCTGGCGGCCGGGCATTATTATTCAGGATCGCTCACTTAGACTTTCTGACATGTACCACACAAACAGATGCGGAGCTGTATACACAGCCATCTAATTAAGGGCATGGACTATTTTTCTAAAAGGAAAGGCAATTATCATCCATTTTCATTGTAACTGCTCAGCTTGTGTCAGACATTTTCAGAATTTATTACAAAATTAGAATCCATGTGATTTTTAAATAAAAGTATATATTAAAAGCTCACATAATAACTAACACCTATGTCCCCACCTCCCTGGTTTAAGAATAAGCTGGCGCTTTTTTTTCTCTTCTAATGTAACAGCCAAATTCTGAGAAGTATCTTGAAAAATGATTCTGATATGAGAGTCTCCAAATATAAAGAGAAGTTGAATGAAACTGGCTGAGACCTGGGTAAAGTGTAGAACAAACTCTGTCTTGTCTGTGACACCTAATTTCCTTTACGGGTTCCCAGATCAGCTCTTTTCCAGACAGAAAGTTTTGACTGTGCAACAAAACAATCCTCATTGTCCTTGTGAGGATATGGGTTGGAGATACTTCCATCCACATCAAGCTTGCCTACCCTCATCAGCCCTGCTGCATACTCCCTCCATTCTCCAAACTCAACCACAGTGCAGCAGGAACACTGGAAAACTGGGGAACATGGCAGTGACTGAAACCCAAAACCCACATCATGGCTCCAGTGGAAGATAAACATTTAAACACCTGCAGTAGAGTCATTCATGAACATCATTCAGATGCCTGCCAGGATGGCAGCCTCCAGACATACACAACCTGAGAAAGAACTTGTGGACCTTCTGCAACCACCTCAAAAATCTTTCTAGCATCAAGTTTCCCCATGGTAACCCTAGCCTGCCAGTGCCAGAAGAGGAATAATATCCTACAATGTTTGGAAGATCCACTTTTTCAAGGGACTCACACCTCTGATACATTTCTGTCTGTCTCAGCTTTTTAGGAAATAAAGATCCATTGTGAATCTTGTTCTCAGCAAAGAGAGCCCATTTCTGTGATGAACTGGCTAAAGAAAAAGGACCCTGTATGGACAACTATCTAGAAGAAAACAAGAGCCAATATGATAGACAGTGATGATCTCCAGTTGTCTTGCTTTGAAATCTGTGTCTCCTTACATTGTTTTCTTCTGATCTGTTTTGTTCTGTTTTGTTCTGTTTAGTTTTACCCTCTTTAAAATAAAATAAAAAAAAGGAAAAGAATCCCATGTCTGAAGCTTAGCTATAAATGATCACTACTATTAACATAATCATCTACTGATTGGTGGTGCACACTTGAGATATTTTTTAATAATACTGGTGTTGATTAATGTTCTAAGTATTTAACCTGGCAGGCTGAGGCAGGAAGATTGTGCCAGCTTGAGCAACAGAGGAGATGCCATCTGAAAAGAAGAAACCAAATAAAGCAAAACAAAACAATTTAACCACCAAATAGAAAATGGATAAGCAAAGTATTCCAAATAATGAAATCTTATTCAACATTAAAAAGGAAATGTCAGTACTAAAATACAGATATAGTATCCACAGGGATACCTTGATCATACTATGCTAAGTGAAAAGGCCAAGAAATAGAGCACATGAGCAGAGCGGTTGCTGGGGTGTAGGGAAAAGGCCTGGGAATGATTGTTTCATGGATATGGAGTTTCCTTTCAGGGACTGAAATGTTCTGGAACTAGACAGTGGTAATGTTCACATACCATTGTGAAATAGTATCACCAAACTGCACGCTTCAAGATGGTAAAAATGGTAATTTCTATGTTGCGTGTATTTTAACACAACTTTTTAAAGGACAGATTTTACTTCTGGGTTTCCATTTCCTCAACTGTATTCTTGAGTCCTTCTTTGATATGATATAGAAAATGTACTACTTAGTAGTAGTAGATTTACTACTTAGTGAACATATTTGCAAATGCGTGTGTGTGTGTGTGTGTGTGTGTGTGTGTGTGTAACACAAGAACTACTATTTTGCTGAGCATGACCTTGATGGCCACAGCTGTCCAAGACACCAGGCCATGGGAACAAGGCATTAGAGGTGGCCATGGCACCCCTGTATGTCACAATTCCCTCAGTTTTCTTGTTCTCCTAGCCCTGAAGCAGCTCCTAAGATCCACTGCTAGTCTCAATTTACAAACAGGGATATGATACAGGTACAGGTAGCTGTGTTTGTCCTGGGCACTTCTCATGCTGAGTGCACTGCACACTTTTGTCACACGGTTGAATGAACTCCTTGGGGTCTGTCTTCCAGACCATTTCAGCAACTTAAAATACATGGCTGTCCAAGCATTGTGAAGTCCATCTGTGTGCCTGGTGGGGAAAGGAGGGCAATTTGGTTCACTGTGCGGAGATTTTTCTTTTATTTAAATCGTTTAAATTTCAAACTACATCTTTTATTTCTTTCAACATTAAGCATTAGCACGTTGTTTGCCTGTTCCTAGGAACAAAGACTGGAAATCTTGATATAAAACATTAACTCTGTGGGCTGAACTGGCAGCCTAATAGATCTTTGGCACTGCAATGGCAAAACCCACCAGGGCTTCCTCTGGTCACAATAAAACACTGTAATTCTTCTATTGAACCAAGAGCATTTAAGTCACAAATATATCTATGCAGAAAACAACTGTGGCAGCTCCTCAAATAGATGACTGAAGGAACCATTCAGTGCCGGCCCTGATGGGTCCTTGTGCTAAAGGTGAAAATAATAGGCAAGATTAGAAAGAACTGCTCAGACCTACTGCAATCAATGACACCTCGGAATTGCTTATTTGAGTTGTGATCACTCTTATTTCACATGCAAAGCACATTGTATTAGCGACCAGATGGTATCTTTCTTTTCCTCTCTGGACTTCCAAGGTTTCTGAAGACACTTGTTCGAATTAGTTCACTTTCTTCAGCTGACCTAATAAGGTTTCAGCGGGCTGACAAGTCTGAATACAAAGAAAAATGAATCCCAACAGATAAGCACAACTATTTATTGGGCTTAATAAGAAAACAGAGAAAGTAAAAGAAAGAACAGTTCAGACATCAATGTGATCAATACCTTCAAATCGCCTTTTTAACCCCTGAAAACTCATACAATCCTAAATCTGAGGGCATATGAGAAATTAGCAATTCAATATGTTGGAATTGTTGTCTTTTGAAACATAATAAGTTACCCTAAAACTTAGTAGCTTGAAACAACATTTAATACCACACAGTTCCTGTAGTTGGGGAATCTGGGTGACACAGGGCCTGTGTCCCTGTGCAGCTGGGGCTGCACTCCGGGCCCACTCAGGAGCATGTTGGCCGGAATCAGCTCCTTCTGTGCCTGCACATTGGACTGAAGGCCTTCATTCTCATGAGCTGCTGGATAGGGCCTCTCTCAGCTCCTTGCTTTGATTGCAGCTTTGAAGCTAGTATGGCAACTAGCTTCAGTGAGCAAGCAAAAGAAAGGGCAAGAGGAAGTTGGAACAAAGCAGGAGTCAGAGGCTTTTGCACACCACTTCCACATATGCTGGTCCATCGCTCACCAGAAGGTCACTAGCTGCATCCTTCCAAAGCAGAAGTGATTCCACGGGGTCTGGAAACCAGGAGTGGGATCACGGGGTACCATCTTAGAGGTTGCCTCCATACTTCAGCTTTCCCCATAGCATCTTCATTGGCTTCTGCCTTAACTTCTATCATGGGTGGTGGGAGGGAGACCTGTCACTCCCAAGGCACCCTGCTCATCCCATTTCAGAGCCCTAAGTACTTAAGGAGAACTAATAAGTGAATCTACCTCCCACTATCTGGATGCACAAGGTTCTGTTAAATACCCAGAAACACTTAAGAGATCCTTCAATTCAAGATACAGAGATGATTAGAGAGGAATTTTGCTTCTGAGACAAGACCTGGAAAGAGAAACATATGTTATCACAAAGGGAATTCCTCATACAGCCATCTGGGGCCATCTCAGGCCTCACAAATTTTCCAGACCACTGTGTAAGGGGAAGGTGAGCCCCACCCCACCCTCCTAATCAGCCCCACTCCAGGCTTCCCACACTGCTTCTGGAATGTACGCAGGTTTGTCTAATCATCCTCAGATCCACCAGGTTTAAAACAACCCTGGACTGTGCTGTCCTCACAAGGGTTCAAAGAAAGGCAGACAAGCACAGTTGCCTGGTTTCTGGGGCAGCCCACAGCTATCTGTAAAAGGGGAGGGACAGTGAGATAACTCCCATGAGACATGGGGAAAAGCCTTTCAATCAATCAGGAAAGGGAAAAGCCAAAGAACTACAACTCTGAAGACCCCATCATATCATAGGCCTCTGCAGTCTTGATTTCCCAAGAGGCTGGATGGCATCTGGTTGGAGCATTTAGATAAGCCTTAATGTGAAGCAGGAAAGGGAGAAGGGTCAGTGCCTCCAAGGATTCTATTTACTCCCTTTCAATAGTAACCATAATGCCTCTTGTTACTCTATATATCTAAAAGAGTACATCCAGGACCTACACCAGTGGCCAGTGATATTATTCACTAGCTAGAAGAGTGTGTAGCAAGACTCTAACTATCCAACTTATAAAAAGTCATCTCATGAATTGAAAGATGATGGGTTCAGAGAGACACAGGTTTCAAATGAAAGCCTGGAATGTCCACACTGTAGACACAGATAACATGCCACCAGAATCAGTCTGCTGGACAGGTGATTTCTGAGCAATACGCCAGCAGGATGACTGGCTATGGGAAACTTAGCTCATGTCTGTCATGTTCAACTTTTAGCTTCTCTCTCTGCCATTGACATTCTCAGGAATGAACTGTGACCTCTCCGATCTGTATCATTTTCTTTAGCTTCCAGGGTAACAGTCAACACCCACCCGATGGGAATGCAGTTTTTGTTTTTGGCTAAATTGTGAAAATGAGAAACAAAAAAAAATGCAGGTACTATATCAACTCCCTAACTAGCAATTTTCCTACACATCCTGGGCAGACTCCACATGTTCACTGAGCATCAAATGCCAAGTCACAAGTAGATGATGAAAATAAATCACAACTAATATGAGAAATGCCATTAGAGAATTGTTGAGAATACACAGCGTGTTGCTAGAGTCTGGAACATATGTTGGATCCTTAATTTCTCAGTGTTGAAAAGTGGAGCCTCGTGGACCTGTTTTGGTTATAAGGGCTTGGCCCTTAGGAATGAGTTAGTGGTCACAAGAGTTGTAGCCCTTTTCTTACCCTCCTGTACCTGCCTGCTTATTCTGCTTTTGCCATGGGTTGAGGCAGCACATGACCCTTACCAGATGTGGCCACCTGAATTTGGACTTTCCAGCATCCACAACTGTGAGCTAAGATAAACCTCTTTTCTTTATAAGTTACCCAGTCCTATGCATTCTGTTACAAAAATAGAAACTACAAAGACAGGTGTATTTCTCTTAGATGTCTACTGAGAACCAATAAGCAAGCCATTAGCCCTTTGGAAATACACAAGTGAAAATATATATGGGAACATAACAAACAGGAACCCAGCCCTGTACTCAGATGCACAAAGTTTATCATAGTAAATCTGAAGTAGCTTGAGAGTACCGAAATACATGCTCATAAGCCAAACATAACCAGGCATGGTGTTCACACTTGCAATCCCAGTTTCTTGAGAGGTTGGGGCAGGAGGATAGCAAATTCAAGCCCAGCCTAGGCCATTTAGTAAGAACCTGACTCACAAGTTTTAAAAAATAGCTGGTTGCTTATCACGTGCAAGATCTTAGATTCAATCCCCAGTACTGCAAAAACACCTATATTGATATATAAACTATAGATCAAAGGTTTCCAGAACTGAAGAATTATCTAAGCCACTCAGCTGATATCTTCAGGTCAAACAATCAGTCTCCCCCTACATATTCTGCTCTGTATTCCAGGTCTACAATATGGGTCAAAAATTCAAGAATAAGAAATGATATTTTAAGACAGAATTTCAAAGAAAATTAAGATACTTTCAACCGTCCCAGTTTAAAACTGGATCAATCACATATTCATCATAGGCGTTTCTTTTATGAGCCCCATACTATGGTTCAGAACTAACAAGACGAATGATAATGTCGTGGTTTGTCTTTTTTTTTTTTTTTTTTTGTACCAGGGATCAAACTCATGATCTTCTGCTTGTAGGAGGCACTTATGCCACTGGGCTAAGTCCCTGGCAGTGGTTTGTCTTTTTAAAACTATGTGCAGTCATTTATTTGTATGCATGGGGAGATATTTCCCAGACTCCCAAAGACAGCAAACTCCAAGGATGCTCAAGTTTCTTATATAAAACAGCATAGAATTTGCATATAACTCTATACATCTTCCTATATACTTTAAATCATCTCTAGATCACTTATAATAATAAATGTAATATAAATGCTATGTAAATTGTGCTGTAAAGAAAACAAAGGTCTAGCTGCACATGGGTGAGTCAATTTTTTTCCAAATATTTTCGATCCACCGCTGGTTGGACCCACAGATGGGGAACATACAGACATGAAGGACTGACTCTGCCTTACAAAGAAACCAATTAGCAAATGAGAAGGGGGCCTTGGATAGTTTCTCCTCCAAGCTTTTTTATTTACATTGTGGGTTTCTCCAAATGTGGGCTGCACAAATGCTCACCGTTTGTTGGCTTGTCTTTTGCAAAATGTGAGATTACAATAAAACCAATCCACTCCTCTGTTTCGGGCCTGACTTAATAACTTACTAATTGTAATTGACTAAACACCAGGCATCCGCTCGCACATGTCAGCACTCATTTCTCTCACCATTCTGGATCCATTGTGTTCCACAGAGGAGCATGCAGAGAAGAGTCCAGCGGATCACCAAGGCACATCGGGGTCGATACCACAATCCAGAAGGTGAAGCCAGATGGCCTGAGAGCTGGGGGACAGGAGCAGGGCACTGCAAGTCAAGCGGGCATCCTGGATGTGTGACTAAGGTCACTGGTCACTGAGCCTGGGCCACTGTGATCGCACACTCTTAGTGATGTATGAGTGAGCACAGTTCTTCTAACAAGTCATGAGGGGGACCCTGAACTGAGGGATTTTGAAACAGAATGGACCTCACACTTGGATAGGCTCATCCCTCACCCCAAATTATGTCAATATCTTCCTTTCTGAACACCTCAGATCTCTCTAATTCCCATCATTTGAATTTGTTCCTTGGGAACATGACAAAAAGGGGTATGAGACTGGCTTTTGGAAATACAAATTTCTCTAGATTTAAAATATGACAAAGACAACAATGGTACAACAGAAGGCAGTTCCACCAGCCCATGGACAGTCTGTGTCACCATCAAGTGGGACTGTCCTTGGAAACCTGGCCAGAGAGGAGTTGAATGTCTTGGCCAACAATCTTTTAATGTCAAATGAATGTGGATTATGGCTAGAATTCAGGTCTTCTGATTCCAAATTTGATTCTCTTCCCAAGACTTCCCACCTCCCTTTGCATACATGTTGCTAGGTAACAAGCCCTCTCTATTTGGCCATGCAGGTGACACTGTGCATCACAAAACTAAGCTTGAGAGCCATGTATTGAATAGCATGCTATGTGACAAAGAACCAAACAGAGATGGGCAAATCAGATACCATTCTTGCCCTCAAGAAGTTTGCTTGTGGGGCAAAGCATTTACACCCTTCATTTAGACCCTGCCTATAGATATTTTTTAAAACTATGGCAAAAGTCACACTGGTACCATCTGAGTGTACATAGTTCAGTAACATTAAGAGCATTTACACTGTTGAGCAACCACCACCACTACATCTTTTCATCTTGCAAAACTAAAACTCTGCATGGAGATATGTTTGTAATACATTCTCCACAGGGACCCGTATTTCCCTTGCTTCTCATGAACTGCTGTGAGGTAAATCCCTCAACTGCAGGAAGTCTATTTATTTATGAGCTTTGCTAGCTCCTCACCTCAGCAGAGCAAGGCACTGGACCCAGCCTGACAACCTTCGCCTCCCATCTCTGCCCATCATTAAAAGAGACAGATAGCAGAATCTGTCCTCATCCCCTGAGTTGCTAGGATGGATTTTTCTTCTCAACACTGTATTTATTACTGGGTGTGAAGCACAAAACTGCAGATGCTTTTTCCACTGCCTGCTGTTAAGAGCATACTCAATAATTTAGCTCTCTCTTAAAGACATTTGGTTTTTGTTGGATATTGCAGAAGACAGAGCAGGATGCCTTCTGGGGTCCCCTGGATCTCCCCCCCCCACCAGTCTCCTGCTTCCCTTATGCCTGGCTCTTTTTGTCAGTATGGTTTGCAGCTGCAGAAGCAGCAGTGACTTAACCCTTGGCACCCACACTCTTACTGCTTTATTGCTGTTTCTGAACATAAGACCATTGTGTCTCCCCATTACGTTATCACTGTAAATTGATGGTTACTTAAAAACACACACACACAACAACAACAACAACAATGAAAACAAACCCCTGTCACAACAGGAGACCAAACACTGGCAACAGATAAAACCAAAGGAGGTTCCTAGCTCTTTAATTAAGGTTCACGAAGGCATGAGAATCCTAGCTTGTAGTTACACAGCTGTGCCTCTGCCTGATTAGCTTCAATGCATCTGCTCGGTTTCCTGGTATCTATCTGTACTGCAAGAAAGAAATGTATTTAGGTTGCCCTGCTTCTTCATCAGATGACTCAAAGACATCAGCGTAGACAGACTAATGGTGATACGTGTTGACAGACCATCTCCTGTACTCCTTGCTGTGTTGACATGCAGAATCACACCACCTTACACGTACCTGGGATTAACCCGCATCCACACAGCCAGCCCAAATGAAACACCTATTGCCAGGAAACCCCAAGAGTTCCAGGATGACTCCTTTTGCTGGTATCATGTTTCCAGTTGGAAATAGACCTCAACCACACTCTCTTCACAAGCCCCCCTGGCTGTTGGGCACTGCCTGATGCTACAGATTTCCTCCTGACCTAGATTAAAAGGACCATGAGAATCAGAATCTTTCTGCACATGGCCATGTGAGGGAATTTTCATTTCAACATAGCATGAGTGTGTGCTTGTGTGTGCAAAGATTTTTTTTCTCACCAAGAAATGAGAAGCCAAGACCAAAGCACCTACTATTCAGAGTAGTTTGGGCAGAGCACGGCTAGCTCTGCATAATTTAGGTTCTCCAAAGAGCTTATGTGGCTCATTTATAAAAATGAAGATTTATTAAAAAAAATTAGTCCTTTATAGAGACCCTAAAATTTCTTATCAATATGTCATATTGTGGCTCAATAACATTGATTTAAGCCTAAGCTCAAATTCATAGTATTTAAAATAGCTGAGCTGATTCCTTTACATAAAATCAGATACTTGGAACTTAAAATTACTTTGCTAAAAGTGGTAAAATTCAAGTCAGTCTGAACTTTTATTAATAGTAAGATATCGATGCTGACTTCTTAGATTAAACAAATCTACTATGGTAATGTAAAATATTAACCCCACCCCAGGTATGGGGTATAAAAGAAGTCTATTATCTTTGCAACTTTTCCATCTAGAATATTTCCAAGACAAATATATATTTTAAAAATTTTAAATGTACATGTTTTCCTCACCTAGGTATAAAACAAAAGTAACATTTAGTTGAAATTGGGCATTGTAACAACATGTTACCAGCCCTCTGATCTCAGATAAGAAAATAAAGACATTAATTAAAATTTTGCTGTCAGTATGAATTTAATTCTAATTTAGACCATTTAGGCACTTCTTGAATACTTCCTATGTTCATGATGGTAGCAGGAAAGACCCACCTTTGAAGAATTTCATATTCTTTAGAAAAGAATTCTAGATTGCAGGCCTTGAGTAATGAGAATAGTAACTGGTGTAAAGTATTGAGGATAAGATACACTGCAGAAAGAACTTTCCTTACAAGGTGATCAGTCCAGGAATTGTAAATGCAAAGCTTTATACATACAGGAAGCTCACTGGAAAGCATGGGACAAGTGTTGTTTTGCTACTGTCTGCTGGATTTTCTATTTCTTGTTCACACTAACTTATAAATTTGGGTAAAATTTGGTGCAATTATAATTAGTCTTGAGCCCTCTCTTTTACCACCACTTAAATCCTTTACAAAACTCATAACAGTATCTCTATAAGGGACTCAGAGATTACCTAACCCATTCTCCCCCTGAGGCCCAGAAGTAGGTGTTAAACTCCCTGAGGACATATAGGCAGAAGTACTTTGAATGAAGTACAGCATAATTATATGGCATAATTACTTTTGATATCATGGCCAGCCATGGACCAACATCACCCAGCTGCTTAAACCATGGAAGATGCTGAACTCCATAGAGCCTGGCCTGGGTCTTTGTAATTTAATTATGGACAGCAGCGAATCCCACATGAGGAAGTGTTTAATAAATAATCAGCCGATTGCAGTGCAGACTCTTTAATCCCAAGCCAGTAGACAGGCTCACTTTCCTCTTCAGAAAGAGCCATGCCTGAAAAAAGAGCATTTGTTTACCACTTTGGAAAGGAAGCCTGCGTTTATTCCTGGGGGAGAATAATGCAACTGTTATGAGCTGCTGTGTTACATCAATTTAAAAGTAATTTTTCTGAATTAAGAAAAAATTGAGTGGGGAAAATGCTTCCTTTTGGAAATTTAATTCCCAACTGAGTACAGTATTTATATGCTGATACCCTTTGCAAGTACACAAGCAATAAGATGCTTTGTGTGTTGACGATACCACTAGGACAGGAAAAGAGTCATTCTTTAGACATTTTCTTTCCCCTTTCCCACTCCTCCCTTCCTCCCTGAACCTTCAATTTTTTTGACCTCCCCCAAATCCAAGCCAACTCCTTTAAAAACAGATCGAGATAAAATAAGTTCAATGCTGAATATCAACAAAATCCATGGTGATGAATGGGAATGAGGAAGAACATTTCATTTTGTATTTAAAATGTTAGAATGGGTGCCTATAATTCCCCTGATTTAGCTTTTTTAATTAAAAAATTCAAGCTTTATTCAACATTTGCATATTCATGCCTCTATAATGTGCACTGATTGCATTAAAGGCAGAAAAAAGCATGTAAGTGTGGCGCAAATATAGTTACTCATCAAGTGCACTGCCTGTGTATGCATAGATAAATATTTCCAAACAAATTAACATACACCTCAGTGCAGGTGCTCTGGCCTCCACTCACTCCATTTATTTTAATCTACTTTTCCTTCCATCAAGTTTCAGGAGCCAGAGCATCAGTTTAGAAGTTGTATAATTTGGTGGCTAGTGAAACCCTTTGTTAAAATCACTGGTCAGAGTGATTGGCTTTTAACTAGATGTATGGATCAGCTTTCCTGCTGCTGGGACAAAAAACCTGCCACCCACAACTTAAACGACAAGAGGTGTCATCTGATTCATAGTTTCAGTGCAAGGTCACTGGCTCCAAAGCAGGAACATCATGGCAGAGGGCTGTGGTGAGCAAGGTGGCTCACTTCACAGTGGCAGAGAAACAGCATAGGAGGAACACCCAGAAGAAGGGACCAGGGGCCAGAGATAGATCATGTCCCATGCAAATGTATGCAAAAATGTGCTTTACTAATCTTCTAGGCATCTCTTAAGTCAATCAAGTAACAAACAAGATTAACCATCATACTAGCAATAGGCAGGGGGAAAAGAATAATTCAACTGAACTCTGAACTAAAAACCAAAAGTACAGCTACCATAATTCAGCAAAGAGCTCCACAGACTACAATATTTACTAACAGGAAGGGGTCCGTTCCTGTCCTTAAGTGAATTCTGCTGTGAACAGCAACCACAGGCTGTTCCCATGTGTCTTCGTGTTTCAGAATTATGACTGTTTGAGCTATGATATGCCAAGCTCTTAGAAATTAGTTGGTAGTTGGGCCAAATTCAATCTGGTATTGTAAACCAAGTTTTATTAGAACACAGGCTCACCCCTTCACTTAATGATACCCTTTGGCCACTCTTGCATGACTAAGGGCAGATTTGAGTAGGTACAACAGAGACCTGCAAAGCTTAATATATTTACTCTTTGGCCCTTTATAGAAAGCATTTGCAAAGCCAGTGCCAATCAATTTTTTAGCCTCCTCTCAGAGAAAGATGTTAGATTATATAGAGTAGGTGGGGAAGAGGACATTGCTATTGGCTACTCTTGGACAGCAGAATAGGTACTGAAAATACTTACTGAGACAAGGAAGAACATCACATTTGGGGAAGGCAGTGAGGGGAGAAGGTGTAAAGTCAGAAGGAGGCAAATTTAAACCCAACCTGAGCAACATAGTAACTTACTGAGATCTTGTCTTAAAATTTTAAATAGTTAAAAAAGGTTAGAGATACACTTCGGTGTGAAAATCCTGGGTTCAAATTGCAACACCACATACATATATTAATAATCAGTTAAATAAAAGCTGGCTCACTGCCTTGCTCATGGGAGTGAGCTCTTACTCTAGGGGACTGAGGAGTTTTCCAGGAGAACCAGTTGTTTAAAGAGAGTTGGGCTTTCTTGCTGTCTTGCTTTTTTCTCTTCTTGTGATTTCTTCATGAATTCCTCCCCTCTCTGCCCAGAGGCATCATTAGAAGCCAATCTGGTCCTGGAGTCAAAGTCCTAGATTTCTAGGACCAGAGCTAACTAGAGCTCTGTCCTTATAAATCACCCAGGTCTCCGGTGTTTTGTTAAAGCAACAGAAAATGTACCAAGACAAGAATCCTGGCCCTTTTGTCATGCAAACAGTCCATTAAACTCTCTCGATCATACCTCCTTCTTAGGACAGCCTCCACCTTATCTCCAGAACTCAGTCCTTGAGTCCCCATCCTGCCTCTGATCCATCTTCCTCCTCTCTGCCAGCTTTTCCTGTGTCTGTCCCTGAACAGGGGAAATTCCTTCAGGCTTCTCGTCAGTTTTGTGTTTCCCCATAAATTCTCAACAGTCTCACCCTTTTCAAACCACACATCTCTAAATTGAATGTTTCAAGCCACAACTTTCTCTCATCCTAATTGTTCTTCTTCCTGCTTCGGATCTCTAAGTGGGTGCTGTGTGGGCACCTGTGATGACTTAGCCCTAATTGTCACTGTGATGTGATTAAGAGACTCCAGGGAGGTGATTGGATGACTCCCCAGGCACTGGTGGGCTGGGAAACGAGGCCGTGTGCTCGCACAGTGTATCTCTGGCTGGTGTGTCCCCTGTGCTGTGTTTCTCTTCACTATGAAGCAGGAAGTTCTGGTCCTCCATCCCTTTCACCATGATATTCCTGCCTTAGAGCCTGCGGACCACGAACTCAAACCTCTGAAACTGTGAGCAAATATAACCATAATACTCTGGTTTCTCTTCAGATCGTATAAATCTTTCGCCTTTTACTAAAATAACCATGAGGGTGGTGAATGCCTGTAATCCTAGACCTGAGGGAGGCTGAAGCAAGAGTTGGAAAGTTGATGTTCTACTTTGGCAACTTAGCAAGACCCCATCTCAAAGTAAAAAATAAAAAGGAATTGGGGTTATAGAGTACCTCTGCACTGTATCCCCAGTGTCACAAAGAAAACCCTTCCTCCTTTAAACTGTGGGCTTTAGGTCCCAGCAATCGAAAGCTAATTTCACAATTTGACTCTGTATACTTAAGATAAGGCACCAGAAATACGGTTTTGAGCCATGATTTTGAGTCTTACTTGCTGTGTGAACTTTTGCAAATAGGGTGCTCCTATTTGTGAATGCAAAGAAGAAACTGGTAATCTAGAATAAGAAGGGAAATCTAGGAAGAATGCTTGAGAAACTTGAAGAATCTACAAATCAGGCTTTTCCAAGCCCTATTTGATTTGAATTTTGGTGCAGGCTGAACTCTAAAGAGTCAAAATCCAAAACATTCCATAATAATAGTAGCAAAATTTTAGAAAGTTTTTGAGCACCAGTGTGAGAAATTCCACACCTGGTTCACCTGAGGAGTTGCTGTCAAAACAAAATGAACTAAAGTGTTGTATGAAATCACCTTCAGGTTTATGGGTATGAGATATATGTGAAATGTAAATGAATTGTATGTTTACACTTGGTCTCATTCCCAAGACACCTTATTATCTATGTGCAAATATTCCAAAATCCGTGATGAAGCCCAGCATCTTAAGTATTTTGGGGCCCAAGCATTTCAGAAAAGGGGTCCTCAGCTGGAATATGTATCAGTGGTGCAAGCTGTGACTTCTGGCCCTGTTAGAAAGCTCAGATGCTCTGAATACCTGTTTTCCTTTTGTCCCTTGCTGCTGACTAGTTTTCCTATTTGCTCAGTTCTAACCTCAGATCCAATTTCTGCCATGGTGTGTATTAAACTCGTTTTACCTCCTGGTGCTTCCTGAAGTCTGGGCTTACAGATGAGCTCGAATTTGACCTTAAATTTACATTTGCTTTTTAGGGAGCTTTAATCTTCCTGATTTAAATGAAAACAAGCAACAACACCACACAGAAAATGGTCTTTCCCAAGAAGCAGATATTTAGTGAGCTGCATAGAGTATATCAGAGACTACAGGCAAAACAGCTGGGGTGTGTTCCCTTAAGGCAGCCAGCCAGAAAGCTCTCCGTGGCCCTTCCCTGCTGCGCTGACCTCCTGCTGACCACCCTGGGGTTCTGAGTTGCCATGGAAGGGCAGTGAGCTTCTCTTGCTTCATTTCCCTTTTCTGTACTACATTTCCATTTAGCGTTTGCTGAAAATATCAACTGCAAGCCTTTACATTTGACCTGAGATGAATCCTTGACCGCATAATGCATTTGCTGGCTTGATAAGCACCCAAAGGCCAGAGTCAGAATACTTTATTAACCTCCCTTTCAAAATCCTTCCAAGGGGGCTGGGGCTGTCATTTCAACGATGTGCAACGTGGTCTATTTATTCCTACTCTTCCTGAACATAAGCAAACTACAAAGGAAGTTGAAACAGGAAATGATTTCCAAGCTGGGATAGAAATAAAAAAAGGGACAGACAGAATTCCTTGCTGCTCACTCTTGACTGTTGCTTTAGGACTGAGAGGTGCCCAGGAAGATTGATTGGACACAGAAGTCAAATTCCTGTAAGAGACCACAGTTCTCCCTCTGTAGCGGTGACCAGGTAGTTCTGTCCAATAGCGAAGGGTTCAGGCCCAGCATTTGAGCAGCAAGTTATGCAAAACCTAAATGAAATCAAACTGTGAGCAAAGGAAGGTTGAGATAAAATTTGCCACGGAGCTGGAGCAGCAGCTCAGTTGCCTAGGAGTCACCACCATCGTAGGCTTTGGACATGACACAGGAGAGGCCGCCTACACAGCTGTTGGCTGCGGAGCTTGTGAGAAGCGCATTTGTCTGCACTTGGTCGGGCCCATGACACTGAGAAGGTAAGCGAGGCTGGTGAGAATGTTGACAGGCTGATAAGTTTCTTTGGAAAAGCCTGGAAAGGCTGCCAGGAATGCAGGAAGCTTCATGACCAAAGCTTTTTTCCCTGCTGCTTTATAACCTCAGCAAAATGATTTTAAAGTAGCTCCCTCAGAAAGACATTGGGTTAAGAACAGGAACCCTGAGCTCCCTCTCCTGCCTGAGCTAAATTGCAAAAAACCAGACAAACAAACAAAACAATTGCTTAACTTCTCCAGGTTAATCTACGTGAACCAGTGTTTCCAATTTGGCAAGCAGGTGGTGGGAAACTGGGCACTGGGAAGAAGGGTGGGTGAGACTTAGTGCATGCACTGGGAAGACCCCAGCCCCAGAGGACAGAAATGCAAAACAGAACTTGGGCTGTAGCTGATTACTTGCCATTTTGCTGAATTCCTATGTGTAGCGGATAGGAGAGCTCGCTCCAAAAGGACATGGCCAAGTCCTAAACTACCAGGACCTGTAAATGTGATCTCATTTAGAAAAGATCTTCACAGATGAACTAGGAGTTCTGAGATGGAGTTATCCTGGATTTGGTCCCTAAATCCAAACAGGTGTTCTGGGAAGAGAGAGGCAGAAAGCATTAGAAAGTCCCAGATCCACTGGGAAGCTGGTCATGTGATGAAGAGGCAAGGATTGGAGCTGTGTAGCTCCAAGGAGGAGAAGGCCTGGAGTCATCAGAAGCTAGTGGAGGTGCAGCAGGAATGTCCCCTAGAGATTTCACAGAAAGTGCAGCTCTGCTGACACCTTGATGTCTGACATCTGGACTCCTGAGCTACGAGAATAAATTCTTTTGCACTCACTGTTGCAAAGGTATTATGGCAGCCCTAGGGGGCTAATATGGTACAGCCCAGCATGTCTTTAAAAATGCTCCTACCTTCCTACTGGTGTTTTTGAGATGGTCATGTTAGCCAGCCTTCACCGCCTAGTTGAGTATGAGAGGTGACAGGGATGCCTCTCCTTAAACCTATCAAGTGTCACACTGTTCCCAGAAAGAAGAGGTCTTGCTGTTTTAGCTCAACTCTGAGACACATGCCAAAGTGTCAGACATGCTTGGAGCTGTTAGGTGATGGTGTCGGGAGGAGACAGCTTGTCTCCAGGCACTTGCCAGGGAAGATAAGAGAGACACTGACAGGACAGGGAAGTCCAGTCCCGAGTTGTCGGTGTCAGGTCATTCTTGGTGTGATTGCTTCATGGTTTCAGAGCATGGCTCAGCCAGAACAGGCACAGATATGCTCAATGTCACATGGTGACAACCACATCTCCGTGAGACCACCAAACATTGCTGTAGGCCTCCTAATGGGCCCTGACTCTGCCCATCCTTCCTGTGGATCCGGGACACTTCCTCAGGCCTCATCTGTCCTTCCATTCATTAGTTCAACAAATACCGTGCAAGCCCTGATGGCCGGGCCTGTTTGACTGCACTCTCACCTAGGTTGTGATTTACATGAGCAATGGCATGTGTGTGGCAGGAAGCGGAGGGTGTGGGAATGGGCCTGGTGAAACTTGAAGTTAATTGACCAAGAAGTCTAGGAGAGACTGGAGAACCAGGACACAATAAAGATGCTTACATTTGTCAAGGAAGCTGTGGTGATCACTGACTCAGAGTACCCATGCAGGCTTTCATTACTATGCTCCCTACCTCAGTCTGCCAGGACTAAGAAAGTTTCTGTAGACATTTGCATTTAAGAGGGACAAGTGTGTGTGTGTGTGTGTGTGTGTGTGTGTGTGTGTTTACACCTTTGGAGAAAAATCTACTCTGCTTCACAGTGTACTGGTTTACAAATAAGGAGCTACCCAAAGACTCCTGGAGGCATTTTCCTTTACCTTAGAGATAAGTTACTCAGTTTTGATGAATTAAATATTTTGGCTTTTGTTTTTTAATTTTGGTAAAATATACAGTACCTAAAATTTTCCATTGACAGTTCAGTACAATATTAGTGATTTAAAGGTTACTTACCAGTGCAGTAACTTTTTTTTGTACCAGGGATTGAATTCCTGACCTTGTGCTTGCCAGGCAGGCACTTATACTGAGCTAAATCTCCGGCCCCCTTGCAGTGATTATTTTTAAGTGTATAGTAAGGTGGTCAGTAATATTAAACATATTCTTGTTGTAAAACCAATACCTAAAACTGTCTTACTTTGCAAAATTGATACCATGTACCCATTTAAACAGTGCTCTCTGCTCCTCTCCATTTTATTTTCTGTGATTAACTTTCTACTTTCTGACTCTGTAAATATGACTATTCTGCCTCAAGTAAGTGAAATTTTACAATTTGTCTCTTTGTGACTATCACACTTCCTGTGGCCTATCATTGTCAGGTTTCATCCATGTCAGAATTTTCTTCCTTCTCACTATTTCTTCATCCTTTGTTATTCATTCCCTTCTTTTTCAAGGCTACATACTGTCCCGCTTTTGTATATATTGTATTTTGTTCATTCATCCATTGTGTATTTGAACTACTTGCACCATAATTTATAATAAAGTTTATTATATTTATAATAATAACTTTATTATAAATTATGCTGCTATGAACATTGGTGTGCATATGAAGAGTTAAATGCTTAATTTTATGGGTAAAATTCTCCTTGTGCTGTCTTTGCATATTTTTATATCTCACTGAGCAAAGAGTGGAGAGGTTGGCCTGATCACTTATCTGTGCCATCAAAAAGGCCCCCACTCTGTCAAATATTCATTGTGTGACTTTGGAGTCACTGCATAATTCTCTTGGTGGGCTTCCTCCTGTGTAATAATGGATAGACAGTGGTACCCATTATCATTGCTATGATTATTGAATGAGTTGACACTTGCACATGCTTAGAATACTGCCTTTCATGTACACTCAACTTCCCATGTTTACAGCTTCTGCATCCACACATTTACTCAACTGCAGATTGAAAATATTCAGAGGAAAAAGGAATCAGTATTGAACATGTACAGAATTTTTTCTGTTCATCCCCTAAATAATACAACTATTTACACAGCATTTACCTTGAGTTAGCTATTATCACTTAGGAGTGATTTAAAGTACTGTATACAGGAGCGTATGCAAAGGTTGTATGCAAATACTATGCCATCTTATAGAGGGACTTGAGCACATACAGGTTTGGGTATCTAAATGGGGGCCTAGAACCAATCCCCTTTGGACACCTAGGGATGACTGCTTAGTTAGCTCTTCATACATATTAGCTATCATATTACTACTACCTGATTGCTCATTTAGAATTACATTAGGGGCATTTTCATCCTCTCTTATTTTTACCTTCTCCATTTGGTCACCATTGAGAAATAGTTTCTAAAGAAGAGAAAATCACTTTTCTGAAGAATAATCTGTATTTTCTCTGCAAGTGAATATCCAACTACCCCATGTTTGGTTAAGACCAGTGCTCTATTAAGGAAGAGGAATAAAGCTGAAACCTTCAAGGACTGACAAAGACCCCAAAAGCATGCGCAGCATAAGAATGGGTTGCTTTTAAAGGTGTTGCCTGCGTGATGGTGGTGCGGGGATGGCTGTTGATAGAGCCACACAGGATAAGAAGGCACGAAGGGCCATCACCAGGACCTCGCCTGACCAGCTTGTCCCCTATTAGTGCAGCAAGCGAGCTCCAGATGAAGCAGGAAGAGCTAGTTCCTGGTCATTTATTCTCCCTCCCTCTGTATCATTCCTTCCTGCCTGACCCTCCCACTGGTTCTCAGTGGGTACCCAGAGCTCAGGCCTGCCCTTATCTTTTACATAAACAGCCTTTAAAGGTAATGAAAGCAAGATGTTAACTCTTATGGATCATAAAGCTGCTTGCAGATACCTAATTTAGCACAACCTACTCCCATTAACAGTATCGTTTAACACTTCCTTCACACCACGGGGATCTTAAAGTTTTGGTAGCCAATGATGAGCTAAGAATGAACCAAGAGAGACCATATAGTGATATGGCACACTTATAAATCAAAGATCTGCATCTCAAGCAGGAAACCTTTGGAAATAACAAGGTCTTTGGAATGGCAACACAGAATAACTGGCAATTTGTGATTTGAGGAAGGGTGTAATCAAACCATAGGTCTGACATTGACTTCCTTTTTGTCTGTCTGTCTGTCTGTCTCTCTTTTCTTTCATGTATAAAATAAGAGGGTTGGAAGAGCTGTTCTCCAAGACTCTGTCACCTCTTACAGACTGACTGTGCTAATATCTGAGTGCCCATGGCAAACTTCTACGCATCTATAACAACTTCCACAAATTCAAAGAGAGAGGCCCACACACTTGTAGCTGCTTTGAGAGGTGAATGCAGCTGGTCTTTGACAGATAAGACTCATTCCAAGCTCCTGAGGAATGCTGGCTCCTATAGCATTCTCTTCTGATCCCCCTCAAACACAGCCACAGGTTTACCTTGTCCTTATAGCCACACCCGAGCTACAGGCTCACACTGGGGTGACTGTGGCCCACCAGGCCACAGCAACTTACCAGAGTGGCATGCTGGCGGCTGCCTGTTTTTCCAGCGCCACAAGGTCCAATATTGTTCTCTGGTATAGTCCTACCTTGGTACCAGTTGGCTTCAGAACTTGTCAAACCCAGTTCTGCTTCCATTTTAATCAGAAAAATGTTTTAGTTCTGAGCTCTTGCTTGGCATTTGTGGAACTTGCTAGAATCTGTAGAGTTCTGGCACTATCCCACAGTAGAAAATGCTTCCTCACTCATGGTTCTCTTTTCCACACTTTTGCCCTCTCTGTTGAAGCTGCCTGGGCTCCTTGGGTGACCTTGACTTTGTGCAAGTTTCTCATCTTTGCCACAGTCCCCACCCCCCACAGGTAGGAATCAGCCATCACCTTTGGGAGCAGCACATGTGTTGGGGTTTAAGCTTTGGATCTGGGGTCGGTTGCTGCCACTGGGCCCCCCTTTAGCCATGAAATAGAAATGGGGGTGGCAGGCTCCTTGTAGCTCCTGAGCACGCAGAGCCTCCCTATGTTCCTCATTCCTGTCTTGTGCCTTTGTGCATTTTAAGTATTAATCATAGCCTCAAAAATGTCAAGAGCGATACCACTAAGCCTCAAAGATCTCTGTTAGCCCAGGAAAAAGTGAATGTTAACCGAGTAAAATATGAAAGTTCTGGGGCACTTGAATGAATGAATTATTCAAGAATTATTTCAAATTACATTATTTGTTTTGTTTTTTCATCTCTTTAAAATTGTTAAAATGAAAAGATAATGATGATACAGAGTATCAAAACAAAATGATAGATTAACACTGGTTAATATATTGCATATTGTTATCTTCAAAATAAATGTTCAGATTATAAAATATAGGCATGAAAAAATGATAAAACAATCAAACAGTGAAAGCACAAACCATTCTTTTTGATGAACTAACAGAGATTAGTAGTATAATTTTCTATCTTGTGTGCATATAAATATATAATCTTTCCCCTTCTTTCTTTTCTCCTTTCCCCTATCCTAGTTGTTCTTTCCTTTTGGGCAGTTTCTTTCTACTTTATTTTCACAATATCTGTTGTTCATATATTATTTCTTATGGCAAGAATCATTTTGATTTTAGCATAAGTTCCAGGTTCATGAGTTTTGAGGTGTAACTCTATATTCATACCAGGATTACATCTAATTTATAAGCCAGGCACAATGAGAGGCAGTAACACTTCTCTTTAGCATTTCCAAACTGATATCACTATTTTTATGCTTTGGGGCCACATTAAATAAAATATAGGGCACTTAGACACAAGTACAGTGATACCAGCACTACAACAATGGACCTGCCATCCAAGGTGACCAGGGGACAATAGGTTGGCAGTGTATATAAAGCAGATAGACTAGATAAAAGATTAACTTGAATCCAGGATGGGACAAAGTAGGATAACATGAGACTTGGTGGTACTCAGAATGGTGTACCATTTAAAACTAATGAATTGTTTGATTTCTGGAATATTCCATTTAATATGTTCAGACTGTGGTTAATGCTGGGTGACTGAATCCAGAAAAAGCCAAACCAAGGGTAAGGAAAGACTATGGTATTCCCAACCCACCTGCGTTGTGTTTCTGCAGAGGGAAAGGGAATAAAGCCTACTGCCAAGGTGACTGCAAATAGGCAAATACTGATGGCCTGTCTCATATAGAAGGGGAGCTCATTTATCTGATGGTAGAAACTAGCTTGACAGGTGGGCCATTGTGGGTCAAGCCCAGGTAGGAGGCCTTCTCTTCCTCCCCTCTCCTAAATTTTCCTCTCCCACCAAATCCCCCCTAAATCCTTCCCACAGCCTGGTGAGGAGGTCAGTGTGCCTGCTGCTCCTTGGTCCTCTGCCTCACACTCCAGGGGCAGCATGTGAGTTCGTTTTCAAGAAGCAACTTGGAGGCTGTGGTTCTCTTCTCCACACTTTGCCTTCTCTGTTGAAGCTGCCTGGGCTCCTTGGGTGACCTTGACTTTGTACAAGTTGTTTGTCTTTGCTCAGTCCCCACTCCCCACCAGGTAGGAATCAACCATCACCTTTGGGAGCAGCAAATGTGTTGGGGTTTAAGCTTTGGATCTGGGGCCAGGATACGGAGGCATGCTTTGCACAGCAAGACCACCTCTCTGTTCTCCTGTGTGTATCTTGTGTCTGTGCTCCATGAATTAAACATAGGCATTGGTAGGTATGTGGTGAATGCTCCCCTTACCCTAAGGACAGATTCTTCCCAGGATCTGCAGGAGCCATGCACTGAGTTTGTCTGCACTGTGGGATTCATGCTCTGCCCTCACTGAAAAGGCCTTCTGGGCTGAACTGGAGAGATGCTTCCTTCCTGTCCCTCATGCACAGATTCCAGATTTATCTCCTCCCTGAGGTTTCAGAAATTATTTCAAGTCAGCAGCTACCATGCCTAAAATTTTTATTTTGCTGTACTTATATTATGCAATACATTAACTTGAAACACATTGAATACCCTAGTTATTTCCTTCACCATATCAGGCAAAATATGTTAAAATCTGCACTTTTATGACTGACTTTTTCTAGCATTTCTCCTTTTATAAAAACTGATATCTAGTACCTCCATGCCTCAGCTAATATAACAGTTTTAATTTTATGTAATTTTATTAATTTAAAAAGTTTTCTAAACAGTCAGAATGGACAAAGATGACAGGGACAAAAATAAATTACACAGTTTTAGATCCTTGAGAATTTCAACTTCTACTCGGGGGTGGGTTCCAACCGGAAATATTGTCAAAGAGGTAAGACTAGAGTGATAAAAAAATGAGTGACTCATCTTGAGAGTTAGGTCCTATGGGTGGTATATGAGCAGGGTTTTGAAGGATGAACAGGAAGACACCACACAGAAAAGAGGAAAAGGTATTCCAAGCAGCAGATAAATTACATGCAAAGGCATGGTCATCTGTTAACCATCCATAACTCACAAAGTATGAAAATCTCATAAAAGCCAGAAAGAGTTGCCATGGAGATGACTGGCAAGGATTAATTTGGTAAATCAGGTAGGCAGCATCAAGGGAAGACATTTTACACAAAGCTAAGGGGTGTACATGTTATGTGGTCAGCCACCAGTGTCCAGCAGCGGTTCACGAGATCACGTCTAGCTTTAAGATTTTTCTAAAAGCAACAAACTTACTTTAAGCTTCTGGCTTGTGAGTTGTGATCAGGATGTGCATTATGTTAAAGACTATACTGGGCACGCAGCAGGCACTAAGATGCTACAGACTATGAACTCAGAGAAAAGCAGAGAGGAGGGGCTTTGGAAAGAGGTTTTGAGGCCATAATTATCCTTTTCCATGTCTTAGCTGCTATTGCTCATTCCACTGTAGATACAAGGTGGGGCTGAAACTTATGGAAGATGTTTAAATTCTTATTTAAAAAATGTACTACAGTAAAAGACACATTGCCACTATCACTTACCACAATATTCTTGCAACTTCATGAAGTGAAGTTGTGAACTTCTAAAAGTCTTATTTGGTATCTTTAGTTATACTGTTGTGGCTGCGTCGGTATCCTAAATCAATTAAAACAATGACTTTTTGTGGTCATTTTAACTTTAGAGAAGAGCCAAAGGTCACAGGGTGCCAGATCCGGTGGACAAGGACACACTAACTTCTTTTTATAAGCCTGCCTTTCCAGCACTCAGCAGCATTCACTGTGGTTTTCCTTACACCCCATAAAGACACTCAAGAAAGAGGACTTCCAGAACCACTCCAGAAGGGGCAAGAAAAATGGAATCACTATGTTCAAATCAACGAGGATTAGTGGAGCATGTATTTTACTCTAGTAAATTTTATTTAAACATTCAACATATATTGTGATGACCCACAGGCTCCACACTGATGAAAAGAGATTAAAAAAGGACAACTTTAAGCTTGCAGCTGTCACCAGGGCCACAGTGGGAGCTACAAAACCATGCTGTTCATGCTTCCCAGAGCGGGACACAGAGGCTCTGGGTCACCTTGTCAACTTTACAGTGAAGAAACAGGGCATGAAGCACATTCATTCATTTATTCCATCATTTTTTACTTGGCAAGGGCCTGTCTTGACTGCCCTCTACCTCCAGCAAGTCTCACCAGGCTTGATGAAATGATTATCCCCTGCCAAGAAGTTAATGTGGTGGTACAATCAACAACTTAAAGATTTTGAGAAAATAGGTACTAATGGTCAAGCATTCCTATAACACTTGTAAGACTTCTTTTTCTTTTTTTTTTCTTTTTTTATTATTTATTTAAAGAGAGGGGGTAAAAGTAAAACAGAAAAAGGATAGAAACAACACAGAATTTCAAAAAAACAAACAGTAAGAAATCACTAGTTGATACATTACATATTGTCTTCTTGGATATAGTTGTTCAAGTTACAAAATTAAGGCATACAAAGTGGACATTCAAACAGTGAGGCTGCAAACAGTTCTGTTCACCGATTCAACAAAAACTTAGCAACAAGATTATCAATCCTACACACTTAAATATACATGCAGTTATATCCTTTAGAGCACTTTCTTTTCCTCCTTTTGCTTTTTAAGTCCATTATCTGTTTAGTTATATCATGTTTCAGGTTGCTTAGTACCTTGATGATCTGTTTTGTTGTTATTTGCTTTTTTTATTTTTGCTTGTTATTATTTATTTTATTTTATTTTATTTTATTTTGAAGATAGTAAAATACAGTAGAACAAAGCCAACCGAAGCAGTGCAGTGAAATTGGTACAGAACCTCACAGCAGGTTACTGGGATAACAGTAAAAGGTATGATAGTATATCTGGTTTTCTTCACAATAATTGTTCCTTTAATCAGTTAGAGTAATATCGAAGGAAATACCAAAATTATAAAAACAGAACATTGAATAGAGCAATATCATTGATCAGAACAGAGCAAAACAGAGATAAAAATATTTGCATTCAAAGAGATGACAGAAGAAAATCCCCCTTATTTGCTATATTGCATATAGTCAAACTCATAAGGAATGCTCAGATCTCTGGCTCTCATTTGCTCACGGGGGGAGGGGGAATGGGATGGATGTTTGATTCTTAGCCTGAGCGCTGGTAGGCTCACAGCCACTTACCAGAGTGGTGTGCTGGCTGCCTGTTTTCCCAGCATCCCAAGTTCCATCATGGCGCAGATCTCAGGAAACGCTGGTATGGTTTTCGCCCTGGGGCGGCCGCGGCTTGGGAGGCCACAGCCACTTACCAGAGTGGTGTGGCCACTCTTTTCTTTTTTCTTTTTTCATCATCTTCCTCCTCCTCTAAATAGATGAAATCAAGATGAGACTTGGTTTCAAATCCCAAACTTACTAGCTATGAGACTTTGGTTAAGTCATTTGACTTCTGTGTTTCAGTTGTTTTTCTGTAAAATGGACAGTTGTAATGATTAAGAGAATGTGAAGAACACACCTAGAATAGCACTCAGTACCATCAGGGCTCAGTCCATGGTACCTGTTGTTATAATACATGCCTTCTGATATCCCTTGAGAATCTTCATAACCTTTGGGTGAATTCTAAGAAGGACACCAATCTACATAAGTAAGTGTGACAATTTGAAGAATTTTCCAGGGAACTCCTCTTCATATTTGGTTCTACCTTGATCATGACAGCCAACTTTAGATTTTGAACTTCCAAATTTCCTTTTATAGTAATTCTTAGTGAGCCTGACTCTGCTTCTCCAAAGTGTCCTCACCCTCTTTCTAAAGCAAATTTCTGGGCCAATGTTCAAGCTCTGGAAATGTTTTGAAAGCATTTTTTAAATCACTAACAAGTCCCCTGAGATGAACATATTCTGCCAGTGGAATCATCCAACCCAAACATAAGTGAAGCAATAATATTAAATTATTAATTGTTATTCATTATAAATGAGTGGAAATAATAAATCCCATGTTTCTTCTGCCTTTCTTTGTTGTTGTTTTAATTAAAAGTGGGCAAATTGTGAACATAAGCCACTCTCCTCCATTTAGAGTTATCAGGACAGTACAACCACAAGAATTCAAATAAAAGCCCCAGTGGGAGGGTGAACAAGTCACAGGCTATCCCCTGGGAGAAATCCATTACCCTCCGGAAGGCTGTTCCCTCCCTCTGCCCACAGCACCCTCATCCCCCACTTCCCACCATTAAAAGGTGAAAATCCACCCAGCTGCTGAGAAAGGCCCGCACACAGAGAAGAGATGGAAGATGTAAAAATACCAAAGGATGAAAAATCCCTTGCAAAGATCCTCACAAATCTGGATGCCAATTACCAGTGATTTACAAGGCTGCAGAGATTAAATGACTCCCTTTCCTTAATCTCCCGCCTCTGAATCTCTTCCTCTCTGTGGTCTGTGGCCCCAAGTGTTGTGCACTCCAAAATTCCAACCGCTGAGAACAAGCAAGGCTCCCAACCTAGCACCAGTGAGTATTCTGCTAAGGAGGAGTGTGGTTCCCAGCCTTGGCTGTACTTTGAACTTGTCCGGGGGAGATTACAAACTAAGGACAGCCACACCATGCAGTGGTTCTCCAGCTTTGCTACATATTAGCATCACCTGTAGGGCTTGAAAGTTTCCCAATGTCCAGGCTGAGTCCCAGACCAATTAGATGATTTTCTCTAGAAAAGAGGAGGCATTCAGGTCTCAGTAGTTCTTAAAACTTCTCAAGTGATTCCAGAATGCAGTCAAATTGGAAAACCAGTGTTCTAGAGATTCTGATGTTGGGGTGTCCCTGACCAAGGGACTTCTAAAGCTGCCCAGAAGGAGTTTACAGACCTTAGGGGGGACAGATGTTGGCATTTCCTATCCATGTCCCTTCTAATCTTTACCCTGACTGTACTTGCCAATGTACCCACCTTTCAAACATGGCATTTTCCAGCCCACACTGCAAGACCAGGCAGATGAGGGATAGATCTCCAGCCTGTGGACGTCACAGTATGGATTCCTGGAAAGCTCTTTACAACACTCACCTCATGTAGAAGTGCTTCTGGCCTTTGCCCTCCTCTCTCCTGCCAGAAAAGCAATGTGATGCTGGAGATTAGAGAGTCATTTTACAACTGTGAGGACATACTAAGAAGGTTGGCAAGACCACCAGGAAGAATCTGGGATTCTAGAGGTATCAGGCAGCTTCCAACCTGGATTGTCTATAGACTGTCAGAGAATTAGCTCTTGATTTGTTTAAGCTTTACCTCCCCCTATGTTTCCGTACAGAATGTCACACCATCCAAAGAACAAAGGCTGAGAGTGCTCAGAAGGGAGGGAAGATAGCCACAGACAAAGTACAAAATCAAGACAGAAAATGTAAATTAAAGGACTTGGAAGAGACAGAAACATCATAGCCAAAAACATATCATGAAGAACAAAGTATTTGGAAATTATGAGGATGGTAATGATCTCTTCTTAGTTGGTCATCTGTTAGTTCCATAACTATTTTCAAAGTTTTCTTAAATCGGTTACTTTCCAATCTTCAGGACTTTAGAATTATGAGCTATGTCATTTATTTCAAAAAAAAATATATATATATATGCAAATAATTATCCCAAACAAGTGAAACTATTATTTGTCTAGCATTTTTCTAATACAGAATATTTTATTTAACCCCAAAAGTAGTATTGATAAGTGGCTTTCTTGTCAAAGACTGTCACACAACTGGATAAGCAGCTGGATTGTCTCCTTTACCTCCATATCTTTCAAATTTAATAGAGCTTGACATGCAACAGAGATCATTCAATGTTAAGAAAGGAGGGAAGAAAGATCAATATACCAGGAAAAGAGCAGGAACTCTGTGTTAGAGGGAGGGAAATTTTAATGAGGAATAACTTTATTTTATTTTATTTTATTTTTATATTGCTACACAATGACACTGAAATCAGACATATTAATGGCTACCATTACGATGCTTCTATATCCTCCTATAGGGATGTTGTGTAAACAGGTTCAGTATATCTCCTCAAGCATGTATCACTACTTAATGGCAAAAACATTCAAAATCCTTCTTCTGGCAGTACACAATCACTATCTATGGTTACCCTCCTGTGCACAGCACACACAGAACTTCTTGTTCCTAAAAGCAACTTACTACCCATATATCAGCTTTTACGTATCCCTCCTGACCCCATCCTCAGCCTCTGCTAAACACCATTCTACTGCCAGATTCCAGGAGAATAACTCTTTTATAGTTTACATCTGAGTAAGATCATGTGGCACTTGTGTTTCTGTGCCTGACTTATTTCACTTAACATAATGGTCTTCAGTTCCATCCATGTTGTAACAAATGACAGGCATTCATTTCTTTTTATGGTTGAACAGTATTCCATTGTGTGGATAGACTACATTTGCTTCTGTGCATTGGTGAATGGACGTTTATGTTGTTCCCATTTCTTGCCTATTTTGAATAGTGCTACAATAAACATGGGAGTGCAAATGTCTCCTTAACATACTGATTTCCATTCCTTTGGATGTAGGAGGATGGCTTTTTCATGCAGCAGTTCTATTTTTAAATTTTTGAGGAACTACCATACTGTTTCCCATAATGACTGTACTAATTTCCATTCCCAAGAAGAGTGTTCAGGGGCTTCTTTTACTCCATACCCTTGAAAGGACTTACAAGGGGGTGATCAAACTATGGAGTGGATATTTAAATGTTAAAATGTATTACAGTAAAAGACACATTGCCCTAAATACCCCTCAAAAGACTCCCCCTCACTACACACACATCCCATCATTCTTGCCACTTTCTGACACAGTTCTGGAAGCTCTCTTTCATGTATTTACAAGGAGTGGCCAAAAGTACAGTGGATGCTGCAGCTAAATGCAATTTAATGGAAAGGCAGACTCATGAAACCGTTATGGTGCTCATCTACCTTATTCACTGAAGCTGACACCTCTGTGCTGCTAACTTGTCCCCAAAGCCAAAATGACCATGAAAGATAACCATTTTCCACTGTTACTTTTAATGTTGTTATTTGGTTACCTTAAGGCAGCCAGCATTGTAACTGAAGACCCTGGGAGAAAGAGGACTTCCAGAGCTGCTTCAGAAAGTGGAGGAGTAATGGGATAAATGTGCTTGAAGTGAAAGGGAGTGTTTCAAGGATTAATGACAATTTGTCTCTCAGAGTAATCATTAAAAAAATTGAAACAAACACATTTTATTGTATCTCTTGCTTTCTTTGACTTCTTTGTGGTTTTGATTTATATTTCTCTGATAATATGCTGAACTCTTTTTTTTTTCATGTACCTTTTGGCTATTTGTATGTCTTAAGAAATGTCTATGTAGACATACTGCTCACTTTTTAATCAAGTATTTCTTTTTGCTGTTGACTTTTTTCAGTTCAATCTATATCCCGGATGTTGGCTCCCTGTTATGCATACCTTGTAAATATTTCCTCTCATTTTTTAAAGCTGTCTTTTCACTCTGATGGTTCTTCCTTTTGCTGTGCAGAAGTTTTTTAGTTCGATACAGTCCTGTTAGCTAGTTTTGCTCATTTCCTGTGTTTTAGTGATCTTGTCCAAAAAAGTATTTTTAACCTATTTGAATACAGACAATTCCTCTGTATTTTCATCTAGTAATGTATCCATTTTAAGTCTTACAGTTTATTTAATCCATTTGAGTTGAATTTTGTAAGTGATTAAAGATAGGGCTATAGTTTCATTTTTCTGTATATAGATACTCAATTTCCCCCCACAGCCTTTCTCCAATGTACATTCTTAGCACTTTTGTCAAATAATGCATACATTGGCTATAAATGCATAGGTTGACTTGTAGGTCTCTATTATGTTCTATGTGTCTGTTTTAGTCACCATGCTATTTTGATAACTACAGTTCTGTAATATATTTTGAAATCAGTGTAACACCTCTTGTTTTGTTCTTTTTTGCCTGCGATGTTTTTGTCTACTTTGTTCTATTGTTGTGGTTCTATACACATTTTTATATTTTTTCTAGATCTGTAAATGTTTTCACTTATATTTTGACAGGAATTGCAATGCATCTATAGATCACTTTAAATACTATCAGCATTTTAAAAAGATCAGTTCTTCAATCAAAGAAAGGAATGTTTTCCTTTTTCTTTATATTTTAAATTTAATCATTGTTCTACAGTTTTCATTATTAGTGATATTTAACCTCTGACTAAATTTATTCCTGGTGGGGTTTTCTGTGACCATTATAAATATAAGAAGTGCTTTCTAAATTTCTATTTCAGATAATTCCCAATTGGAATACAAAAATGCTTGTAATTTTTTTTTTTTTTTTGTATCCTGAAACTTTACTGAATTTGTGTCCTATATACTCATAGGTTTTAATGGAGTCTTTGGAGTTTTCTATATAAACTTTTTTTTTTTTGTACCAGGGATTGAATACATGACCTCATGCTTGCCAGGCAGGTGCTTATGCTGCTGAGCTAAATCCCTGGCCCTAGGAGTTTTCTATATATAAGGTCAAATTGTGTGCAAACAGTAATGATTTGACTTATTTTCCAATGTAGATGACCTCTATTTTTTTTCTTAACTAACTGCTCTGGCTAGAACTTTCAATACTGTGGTGAATAAAGACTTGAAAGTAGGCATCATTGTCTTATTCTGAATCTTAAAGAGAATGCATTCAGCTTTCCTGCATTTTTGTATAATGTTAGCTGTTGGCTTATTAAATCTGGGCTTCCTTATGCTGAGGTTTGATTTTTCTGTACCTAATCTGTTCAGAGATGATCATACTTTTTTTTTTCTTTTATTTTGTTGATGTTGTGAATCACATTCATTGATTCTCATACAGTGAACTATCCTTCAGTCCCATTTGATCATGGTGAGCAACTTTTTTTTTTTAACAGCAGGATGTATTTATTGAGAGAAAGAAAGCTTCTGTCTGGGAGAGGGACAGAAGGGGTCCTGAGCGGGTTGTCTTTTTTTTTTGGACAGTGTGTTTAGTTCTGGCTGGCCTTGAACTCACTGTGTGGCCTAGGATGGCCATGAATTCTTGGTTATCCTTCTGCCTTAGCCTCCCAACTGCTGGGATTACAGGTATGCACCACCATGCCCAGCTATGGTGAATAATCTATTAATGTGCTCTTGGCTTCACCTTGCTGCTATTTTGTAAAGGATTTTTGTTCTTTCATCAAAGATAATATTGTATAATTTTCTTTATTGTTGTATGCTTGCATAGTTTTGGTATCACAGTAATGCTGGCTTCATAAAAGTGTATTTTAAATAATTCTCTCTTTAGTTTTTAGGGAGCAATTTAAGCAAAATTGTGTTATACTTAACAATGAAACTGGTCCTGGGCTTTTCTTTGATGGGAGACTTCCTATTAATGATTCATCTCCTTACTTGTTGTTGATTTCTCCATGATTCAATATTGGTAAGGTTATGTGTCCAGGAATTTATATATTTCTTTAGTTTATGAACTGTGTTGGGCTATGGTTGCTCATAATAATCTCTAATGATCTTTTTATTTGTCATGTCAGTTACAGTGTCTTCCTTTTCATCTCTGATTTTGCTCTTTTTTTCTTAGTCTGCCTTTGGGTTTGTCAATTTTATTTAAAGAATTCCTCATTCTGTAATTTTGCTTGCAATTCATGTATTATGTATTCCTGTACTGGTCTTTATTATATCTTTTCTTCTATTAATTTTGGGTTTAATTGGTTGCTGTTTTTTCTAGTTCTTTGAGATGTAGCCCATCAGTTTTTTACTTGAGGTCTTTCTGTCTTTTTCTTTTGGATGTAGGTGTTAACAGTTATCAACTTTCCTGTTTATGCCACTTTTGCTGTATCTGATAGACTTTGGTATGTTGTATCTTCATTTTCATTTGCTTCAAGAAATTTTTAATTTTCTTCTTGATTTCTTCCTTGATCCATTGGTTTTATGAGAGTAAGTTATTTAATATCCATGTATAGTCTCTACAATTTTTCTTGTTATTTATTTCTACGTTTATTCCATTGTGGGTTGAAAAAGATACTTGATGTGATTTCAAGTTTTACAAATTCATTGAGACTTGTTTTGTGGCCTGTCACATGAACTGCCAATGCTGATGAAAAGAATGTGTATTCTGTAGCCGTTAGATAGGAAGTTTAGCAGATATCTATTAGGTTCATTTGCTTTTGGACACAATTTAACTATGCTAGTGCTTTCTTATAACTTTTTTTCTTAAATACTGAGCATAAAACCAAGGGCTTTGCAAGGCCAGGCAAATGATTTACCACTGAGTCACAACCCCAACCTCTAACTTTATTCTTTTTGTTGCTGTTGTTGTTGACTTTTTATCACTAAGATCTGTCCATCGTGGACAAAATGGGATATTAAAATCCCCAACTGTTATTGCACTAAAGTCTTTGTTATCCTTTACTATTAGTGTTTGCTTTATAAATGCAGGTACTCCAACATTGGGTGCATATATATTTAGAATTGTTATTTCTTTCACAGCTACAGGACTTGTGCAGTGGGGAAGATGTGGATTTTCAGGGCAATAGGTGTACCCCAGGCTCACTACAACACTGGTAATGATGCAGATGGAAATTCAGGTTTATCTGTCCATAAAAGAGTTCTCCATCTGATCCCAGTGCTGATGTATAGGCTCCATCTGCAAGTTCTGGCCTAGGTATAGAAGACTTTGGTTTGTGCCTAGAGCCATGTCTCACCATGGTAGGCCTCTCTGAGCTCCAAGACAAAGTCCTGTGCTGGTTTTCATGCCGTCTACCCAATAGTTGAAGTATTGTTCCCACCTCTACTGTCCAGAATTAGAAGCAGGGTGGTGGAGGCTAAAGCAATTCCAGCAGCTCAGACTACAGGCGCTGGCCTGGGCTTAGGGGTAGTTGAGCTCTACCCACCACGGGGTTTTACTGTGGTGGCCTACTACTAAATTTTAATTCCTTTTTTTCTCCCTCAGAACAAAACATCTTTCTCTGTATTGTTTGGAGTTGGGGAAAGGGTGACACCAGTGACTGCCTTTGTCAGTGTATCTTCTCTTTTCATTATACTAATGTGCATTCTGTAGCTGTTGTGGTCTCTTACTTGATTTCTTTAGCTCTTATAAAAGTAGTCTGGAGCATGAGTCATTGTTCAAACTGGTGTCTATGGGGAGATGATGGCTGAAGGAACTTAGCCGCCATCTTGTTCTACTCTGTTGCTTTTTCTGGCCACTATAAGGTGCAGATGAAATTATTATGTATGGTACATTTTAAAATTTGTAACCAGTGCTATTTCGTTCTAGAGTTCTGTCCTCTGTCCGTCCAAGTTTTTTCTCTGAGCTTTATACTGATACTCAAGAATTTCCTTGAAAAAAAAAATGTGCCTTTTGCTCTTGTGAAGGTAGTTTAGTGCATGAGTGGTAAATTACTATTTATTGCTTTCTAGTTCCTATTTACAATATACTATTTTCCAAATTTTAATTATTCTAGATACATGTTCAATGGGATGGCTTCTGTAAAGTGCCTATTCTTGTGAGGAACAAAGTGGGAAAAAAACCAAACAGCTAAGTGGGCCATGTCCAGCAACCTCCAAGTGGCTAGCAGGAGCCTGAATTCAGTTCCCAGGAGCCAAATGTGAGCGAGTTGAATCCCAGTACACAGGGAAGCTTTAGAATGTGGTTCCCAGCTGATAAGACCACACCCAGCATCCCAAATCACTAGAAGACAAATGGGAAGTCCCTGCGGGCTAACTGAGCCATACCTAGCGACCTCCAAGTGGCTAGCAGTTGCCTACAGTATGCCCTGGGAGCCAAAAGTGGGTCAGGTGATTCCCAGTGCATGGGGGAAACATTGGAACATCACTAGAAACCCAGAAATATAGGAAAATGACAAAACAAAAGAGCAAAATGCAATCTCAAACTTCCAGCCCAACCCAAGCAAGCCTAGGAGACATGGACACAGAAGAAAATATAAGCCATACATCTGAAATTCCTGAAATGTTAACAAGTAAAGTAGAGAAACAACTCCGGGAAGCTATAAAAGAACTCAGATCAGAAATAATCTCCTAGGTAAAAGAAGAAATGATAAATGTAATGAAAGAAATGATTAACACATCTAAAGAAGACATAGTTTAAAAATTAGAGCAACAATGTAAAAAGATGGAAACCCTGAAGGAACAATATAAGAAACAAACAGAATACATGAAGCAGATTCAAAGAAATATACAGGAAATAAAAAATTCCATCGAAAGCTGGCAAAACCACCTCAATGAAAGTGAAGATAGATTTCAGACCTCAAAGACAAGATTGCAGCTAGTGAACATGAAAGGAAAGATCTTTTAAAAATAACAAGGAATCAGGAAATAATTCAACAGATGCAAGATGATGCAAAGAAAAACTGCATAAGATTGATAGGTATAAACAAAAAGGAAGATGATGACATAAATGATATCAAGAGGCTATTTACAGAAGGAATAGCTGAAAATTTCCCAAACATGAGAATGGAAACTGACATACAGATCAATGAAGCATATAGAACTCCAAAAAACCATGACCAAAATAAAATTACACCCATATCTTCACTTTCATTGAGGTGGTTTTGCCAGCTTTTGATGGAAATTTTTATAACATATAATAATCAACATCCCAGAAATCCAACATAAGAACACAATATTAAAAGCTGTTAGATAGAAGAAACAAATCACCTATAAAGGAAAGCCTATCAGAATCACAGCAGACATCTCAACACAAACAATGAAGTCAAGAAGAGCATGGAGTGAAGAATTTCAGGTGCTAAAGGAAAACAACTTCCAACCCAGACTGATGTACCCTGCAAAAATGTCCTTCAAAATGGATGAAGAAATAAGAGGCAAAGAACACCTAAAGATCTTCATGACCACCAAACCAACCTGCAAAGAATACCAAAAGACATTCTAGATAGACAAGAAAAAGCCACTAAGCAAGGCAAACAATTAAACAGAGTGGAAAGGTAAAGACTCAACAGCAGAAAGATAACATGTTAAAAGTAAGCCAATATATATCAGTTATAACCATTAATGTAAATGGCCTCAATTCACCAATTAAAAGGAACAGACTGGCAGAATGGATCAAGAAACAACATCCAACCATATGCTGTATACAAGAAACCCACCTAACCCAAAAGGAAACACATAGGCTGAAAGTCAAAGGATGGAAAACAATATTCCATGCAACAGGATCCCCCCAAAAAGCAGGGGTAGCTATTCTGTTTGCAGACAATGTGAACGTCAAACCAAGAATGACCCAAAGAGATAAAGAAGGTCACTACAAACCAGTTAGGGGAAAACTTCAAGAGGAAGAGATAACAATCTTAAATATATATGCACCAAATTCGGGAGTACCCAGCTATACAAAAGAAATATTAACAGAAATGAAAAATCAAATAAGCAATAACACAAGTATAACAGGAGACCTTAACATGCCATTGACACAAAGTGACAGATCAACTAGATAGAAAATCAGCAAAGAAATAACAACTGAATCACACCTGTGAACAAATGGAATTGGTGGACATATACAGAGTTCCACCCAACAACAGCAAAATATACATTCTTCTCAGCAGCACATGGAATGTTCTTTAAAATAGACCATCTACTAGCTCACAAAACATGCTTAAGTAAATGAAAAAAAATTGAAATTATCCCATGCATGTTATTGGATCATAGCACCATGAAATTAGAAATTAATGACAAAAGAAACTGCAAAACCCAAACAAACACATGGAAATTGAATAATACACTACTGAACAATCAGTGGGTCACAGAAGAAAGTAAAGAAGAATTAATATCTACAAACAAACAAAAATACAAATACAACTTACCAGAACCTGTGGGATGCAATGAAAGCAGTCCTCAGAGGAAAATTTATTACAGTGAATTCCCACATCAGGAAAACAGAATGAACACAAATAAACAACCTGATGCTACACCTCAAACATCTAGAAAAAGAAGATCAAGTCAAGCACAAAGCCAAAAGAAGGGAGGAAATCATAAAGATCAGAGCAGAAATCAATGCAATAGAGACTAAGGAAATAATACAATCAATGAATCAAAGAGTTGGTTTGGGAGAAGACAAGATGGCCAAACAGTGAGCAACAAAATACAAAGCTTCCCAGGAGAAACAACTCATTTGCCAGAATAAAACACCCTGGAGAGACCTAGACAGAGGGAGATGGATCCTCTTGACACAGGAAGAAATTAAAACATAAAAAAGCTCATCAACTACTTTGGGACTACAACTGAAACAGCTAAAAATTACGGAACACAGCATTTTTGTTCACAGCGACCTACCAAGTTTGCAAAGGCCTGAATCTGCGCCAGCCGGCAGAGGTGCCCAAACTCATTCCTACTGCCACTCACAGGAAGCACAGCAGTGCTGAAGTCGGGGGTTGGTGAGCCCAATGGAGAGCGGAGCCAGCAAAGGGACTTTCATTAATCCACAGTCAGTGCTGGGAATGAGACCCCACACACACACACAGGAAGGGCGCGACCAAATGGGGGATATGTTGGAATCGGGCAGGAGGAGCCTGAACTGGGAGTGATAGTGACTTCAGTTGGTTCCTCCCTCCCAAGAGCAGATTTGTGGGATATGCTTGGACTGGGCCATGCCCCTGGCCAGGACTCAGTGAGCTGTCTCAAATTCATTCCTGTGCCTAGCAAGTATTAACCAGGTGAAGGCCTCTGAAATTTGGCTGGCCCGGTGAGGAGGGGCAGGCATAGGCAGCCACTGCTTACACCTCAGTGACAAGAGTAGGCAGGAGAGGGTGAAGTTCCCTTGCCAGCATGCTTCAGAGTTAACATGGCCAACAGGAAAGGGGTCTGGGACCTGCACTATAATCCATGTGGAGGAAGCCAGGGCCATGACAGGAGAGAGAGGCAGGAGGAGGCCCCCAGCCCAGAACCCTGAGAACACTGATACAGGAGAAGGAAAAACAAGGGAGACTGAGGGTGGAAAACATAGAATATCAGACATGGCTTCAATGGACATTAAGACATATCTTTGGGACCTTGTAGATGAGCTCAAAACAGAAATATTAAGTCAGGTAAAGCAGGATATGAGTAGAGTAATAAAAGAAATGCTCTCAGGAAGCATCACTTAGGATGATACAGACAGAAGAAGGGAGGAACACAAAAAAGGAGAGAAACATTCGATAAAGAATATAAAGAAAAGAAAGAATACATAAAGCAGATTCAAGGAGACTACCAGGAAATTAAAAACTCCATTGAAAGCTGGCAAAATGCCTTAAAAGAAACTAAGGATAGACTATCAAAACTTGAAGACAAGTTTGCAATGTGTGATCATGGAAGGAAAGATCTCTTAAAAATAACAAGGAAACAGGCAGTAACAATACAAAGGCTAGAAGATGACAAGAGAACCTACAATTTAAGAATAAGAAACATGAACGAAGAAGCAGGAATACATACAGGCAAATTACAAAGGCTATTCACAGAAATAATTAAGGAAAACTTCCCAAACGTCGGAAAAGAAAATGACATTCGGTTATGTGAGGCATATAGCACTCCAGCCACCTACAACAAAAACAGATCTACACCCAGACATATAATAATCAAGATACCAGAAATTCAATATAGAGACAGAATATTAAAAGCCATCAGAGAAAAGAAACAGATTACCTATAAAGGTAAGCCCATCAGAATCACGGCTGACTTCTCAACACAGACCATCAGATCAAGAAGAGCTTGGAGTGAAGTATTCCAAGCCCTAAAAGAATATAACCTCCAGCCCAGATTGATGTACCCTGCAAAACTGTTACTAGAAATTAATGGAGAAACAAGATGCTTCCATGACAAAGAGGAACTGGCAGAGTTTGTGACCACCAATCCAACCCTATAGAGAATACTGAAGGACATTCTAGAGAGAGAGAAAAAAAATACCAGGATTTTAGGAACAGTGGCAGAAAGGTCTCAATGAGTGGGGCAGGCAGTAGAATGAAGGAGAAAACTAGACAAACAAAGGCAGAAAAATAGCATAGCAGAGATGAGGCAGAGAAGGATAACTAAAATATCTAACATAGAAGGCCTTGATACACTATATTGTTAATAGTGCACCAGGATTTAAAACCCACATTACTCACACTACTCTGCTTAGATGTATTATATTCTATTCCAGTCATTCTACCTGTACTAGATTTGAGGGCACAGACAGTAATCCCAAAAATAACAGGATATAGTATGGTAATCATCCTTAATTTCCTATTAACTTAATCTAAAGCTCTGTAAAACCTACACGTTTTACCATGACTGATTGTAATTGAATCTGGTTTGTTGGATCACTGTTTTGTACTGATAGATTTTATTCAAAGCTATTATGATTGATAGTATCAAGTCTGAGAGTATAGGCAACTGCACTTAAGATGACAAGATTGACTAGAATATCCACTCTGGCTTGATTATTACCTGCCTTTGAAGTTTTATACTGTCTACAATGTTTTATTTTTACTAATATTGTTATTTACTGCTTTACTCAATCATACTGCTATATTCAATTATGCCTGATTATATAGACATTCTATTGAAGATAATAAGAAACAACACACTAATCATTGTAGATCACCTTGTACTGTGGTTTTATACAACTTTTTGGTTTCATGTTTTTATAGGAATTTGTTTTGTTTTGTCTTGCTAAGTTTTGTTTTTTCTTTTAATACAGAAAGGATAGAAATACATGTAGAGATTCATGCATGCATAGCTGTTTATACTCTCACTGTTTGACTATCTACTTTGTATGCTTTAATTTTGTAACTTGAACAACTATTTCTATGAGGACAATATGTAATTTATTAACTAGTGATTTCTTGTTGTTTATCTTTTTTTTTGGAATTCTGTATCTCTCTATCCTTTACATGCTTTTGTTTCTCTTTAAATAAAATAAAAATCTCTTTCAAAAAGAGTTGGTTCTTAGAATAAATAAAATTCACAGGCCTCTAGCCAACTTCTTTAAAAAAAGGAAAGAAAAAACTCAAATTCATGCAATAAGGAATGAAAAGGGTGAAATCACTACAGACCCTGTGGAAATACAGAAGATCATCAATACCTGTTTCGAAAACCTCTTACTTTCATAGGCTTGATAACACAGAAAAAATAGATTCCTAGAAATATATGAATTACTAAAGCTGGATCAAGAATATGTTAAACTGCTGAGTAACCCAAATTCAATTAATGAAATTGAAAATGTAATTAAATCCTTACCAACAATGAAAAGCCCAGATCCAGATGGATTCACTGTGGAATTCTACAAGAAATTCAAAGATTTAATGCTGACACTCCTCAATTTCAATGAAATTTAAAGGGAAGCAATTCTCCCTAACTCATTCCTGGAAGCAAATGTTATCCTAATATCAAAACCTGAGAACGACCCAGCCGAAAAAGAGAACTACAGGCCAATCTCCCTAATGAACATAGATGCAAGAATTCTCAATAATATATTGGCAAACAAAATGCAGCAAATCATAAAGAAGATTATACACCATGACCAAGTGGGATTCATTCCAGGAATGTCGGGATGGTTCAACATATGCAAATCAATAAATGTAATCCACCATATCAATAGAGCCAAAAATAAGAACCACATGATCATTTCTATAGATGCAGAAAAAGCTTTTGATAAAGTCCAATGTTTATTCTGATAAGAACCTTACAGAAAATTGGAATAGAAAATCAATATTATAAAAGCCATCTATGACAAACCAACAGCCAGCATCATATTAAATGGCCCAAAACTGAAAGCCTTTACCCTAAAATCAGGAACAAGACAAGGATGTTCATTATCACCACTCCTATTCAATATAGTGCTGGAAATACTAGCCAGAGCAATTAGACAAGAGAAAGAAACAAAAAGAGTAAGGATAGGAAAAGAAGAAGTTAAATTATCATTATTTGCTGATGACATGATACTTTATATCCATTGAAAGACTTCTAGATATAATAAATAAATTCAGTAATGTAGCTGGATACAAAGTCAACACTCAAAAATCAATAGCATTCCTATACACTAACAATAAAATCACTGAAAGACAAGAGAAGCCACACCCTTCACAATAGCATCGAAAAATATGAAATACTTAGGAGACAATCTAACAAAAGAAGCAAAAGATCTATTCAGGGAAAATTATAATACCCTGAAAAAGGAAATCAAAGAGAGCCTCAGAAAATGGAAAGACATCCCTTGTTCATAGATAGAAAGAACAAACATTGTGAAAATGGCCATTCTCCCAAAATTGTTATACAGATTTAACATAATCCCAATCAAAATACCACTAGCATACCTCACATATCTAGAGAAATCACTTCTAAAATTCATCTGGAACCAGCAGAGACCTAGAATAGCAAAAGCAATTCTAAGCAAAGGCAAGGCAGAAGGCATCACAATCCCTGACTTGAAGTTATACTACAAAGCTACTGTAATAAAATCAACATGGTACTGGAATAAAAACAGACCTGAAGATCAGTAGAATAGATTAGAAGATACAACTACAACTACAAATACACTCAGCCACCTTATCTTTGATAAAGGGGCCAAACACGTCCACTAGAAAAACAATAGTCTCTTTAATAAGTGGTCCTGGAAAAATTGGCTCTCAATATTCCAAAAAGTAAAACTAGACCCATGCCTATCACCATGTACTAAACTAAAGTCTAAATGGATAAAGATCTAAATATTAAATCAGAAACACTAAATCTGTTGCAAAACAAAGTAGGTAGAAATCTTAAAGACATAGGGGTAGGTAGAGAATTCATTAACAAGAATCAAACCACATGCAAAATATTTTACAGAATAAATAACTGAAATTACATTCTATTAAAGAGTTTTTGCATGTCAAAAGAAATCTCCAGCATAGTGAAAAGAAAACCCACAAATTGGGAAAAAATCTTAGTGAACTGCTCCTCAGACAAAAGACTTCTGTCTAGAACATATAAAGAATTTTAAAAAATCAAATCCCCAAAATTCAAAGACTCATTCCATTCATTCTGAGATGAACACACAGTTCTCAGATGAAGAAATACAAATGGCAAATAAATACATGAAAAAATGTTCAGCATCATTGGTCATTAGAGAAATACAAATTAAAACCACACTGAGATTCCATCTCACTCCAGAAAAGATGACCAGGATAAAGAAAACTACCAACAAAAAATGCTGGAGAGGCTGTGGGGGAAAGGAACTCTTCTGCACTGTTAGTGGGAATGCAGACTGGTGCAATCACTGTGGAGGTAATTCTAGAGGTTCCTCAAAAAGCTGGGATTGGAAGTCCTATTTTACCCAGCTATTCCACTTCTGGGCATATTCCCAAAAGAACTGAAAACTTTATACCATAGTGATATATGTGCACCCATGTTTATAGCAGCACAATTTGTAATAGCCAGATCTTGGAAACAACATAAATGCCCATCAACTGAGGAATGGATTAAAAAGATGTGGTATTTTTATACAATGGAGTACAACTCAGCTATAAAGAATGATCACACTGAGATATTTATAAGTAAATGCATGCAACTCGAGACCATACTCATAAGTGAAATAAATCAAACTCACATGTGTATAGTCTCCCTAGTATAAGAAATGGTAATAGTACATAAGATACAAAATACTCAATAAATACAGTGAAAGGATAAGAATCTGCTTAAAGGGAAAACAATAATATCTCAGGGAAAATGAGGAAATAGAAAAAGGAAAGAAAAAGAAAAAAATATCTAAAATTATATAAACACACTTAGGGTAGCTAAGATGATTGTGCTACAAATTCTGTAGTTTCTTGGAACAAAAAGTTAACATTCATAGGACTGGAACAATCGTGCATATTATTGTGTGGTGATCTGAGGAACTCTTGAAGATCATTATGTGAAATAACAACCCTAGTTATACTCCTACCACCTTGTTTCAAAGGCCTATATTGTCAGTGTTTTGAGCTCTTTGCTATTGTTATTTGTGTATTTTATTTCATGTTTTCCTAGCAATTTGTTTTGTTTTGTTTTCCCCTCTAATACCGAAAAAATAGGTATACATGTAGAGACTTATACATGCATAGAACTTCTCCTAAACAGTTTATGAGAATCGTTATATAATGAATGCATGATGAAATGAACAGCTACTTTGAAGAAAAAGAGACATTATTCAGTGCTGATTCTGTAGCATCATGCTGTGAAATACAGCAATACTATTATTATTTGTTCACAGTGATTTTAGTCTGTTTTGTATTGTTCAATTTCAACACACGTGAAAGTATGGACAGCTATTTTGAAAAGAATGAGAGACATTATGGCAACCATTGTTGATTTCCCTATTGTCTGGTTTTGAAGGCCTAAAGTGCCTTCATTATCCTGTTTTGATCAGTTTAATACTATTTTGTTTTGTATGAATTTATTGTGTATGAAGATATGGACAACTATTTAGAAGAAAACAAGAGACAATATGATAGACAGTGATGATCTCCTGTTGTCTTGCTTTGAAATCTGTGTCTCTTACATTGTTTTCTTATGATCTGCTTTGTTGTTTTGTTATGTTTAGTTTTACCTCTTTAAAATAAAATTTTTTAAAAAACCACATTGTTTCTTTCATCTTTGTTTTTCTTTTTTCTTTTTCTTTTATGAAGAAATAGAATGAGTTTTTATAACCAACTAATAATAGACTAAAAATAGATGTTACACTGAATATCATTGTCTTCAAAGCAGTTACTCAATCCAAGACATAAACCAGAAAACAGACAATAATGCAAACTTTCTTTTCAATGAACTGAGATAAACTATTAGTATAAATAAAACAAATTATCATATTTATTGAATTTTTAATGGAATATGTAATTTGGGGAAGTATTTGAATTTGTCCCTACTTCCTTTATTTCTCACTCTTAAAAGTTGGTGTGTGTGTAGCGTTTCTCATAGTCATATTTCTTTTGATGAAGAACATTGTATATCTTCCACTTTTTCTGGGAGTGGTTTTATAAGTGGGTTCTAATTAGCAACAAGAATTTACATTTATTGGAATATTATTTTTCTATTCCTACCATGTGCTATTTCAAATTCTTTGGAAAAACTATGAAAAGTAATGAAATTAAATGATAAGTTGTACTATTTCTTAATCTCTTCTTCCTTTATCTCAAATTTCTCTTTCTCTAGCCCTTTCTAACCATCAGCTAACTGATTAATTCAGTGTGAATTATAGATAAAGTGGCTGACAGCTATGGGAACAACTATAGTTGTACATCTGCATGAATGATAGTGAGCCCTGGTCTTTTCTCCTGGTGCTGTCTTCATAGGAACAGGCTGTGAACCTGGGAAGTCTGTTTTTCTTAATGTTTTGTGACTCAAGACATCAGAAATTTGCTCTAGGGAAATTATAGAAACTTTTAGGAAAAAGCTAATGGTGAATAACAAAAAGTAAATTTGTTATTTTATAAATGTCAGTGTGGTGGATTAATGATCAACTTGTAACACTGAGCTGTACTGAATCAGCATGGTATTCAGTTTGGAAAGTCTACCTGAGGATTGTCACCAACAGCATAAAAAGATCTGGAGGGGAAGGTGATGTGTTGTTGAGTCTCCTGGAGAAGCTTGTCATGCTGGCTTTCCTGCTATGAACTCAGCTGTTTTCATCTTTGGAGGAGCTCAGGTCCTCACTGTTACTGAGAATGGGTATGGTTCTCTTTGGGGGAGCTCTGGTACCTACCTTGTGTCTTAGTTACTTTTCTCTCATTGGTGAGACAAAATACCCAACACACAAAATGAAGGAAGTAAAGGTTTATTTAGCTTACAGTTTTTGGAGGTTTTGGTCCATAATCAGTTGGCCCTAAGGCAGGGTGGCATAGCACCATGACTACACTTCAAGGCATTAGCCAGCAAAATCAACCAAAGCACAAAGGAGGGAAGAGCAAGCCTCTTTTCCTCCTTTATATTGTATGCAACATCCCCACCCCCTTCCTCCCAGGGCAGATGTGGCACTCACAAAATCTCTGTTCCCTCCTCTTGCACAGAATGAAGATATTTACAAAGTAAGGATCATGGCTGCCCGAGCGCCTTAAACTTCTAAACTTCTCAAGTTGATGCAGTGTATCAACCATAATACCTTGAGTGTTGCTTTTTGTCTCTAGCGCAGATCCCTCAGCCTACAGGCACGGACACCTTCATCCTGCTAGCACAGACTTTCTTGTTTCCATCACTAACCTTTGGGCCATCCCAGAGCAGATCCTTCATACAGACTTGCATGAGACATTGCTATGGCCTCTAGGTCTTCAGCTGGACTCATGTAGGACATTGCTGTGGGATGTAGCCCCCCCCACCCAACTGGACTGTTTTGATTTCTAGTGTGGGAACAGATCTTGTAAAGTCTTTTCTCTTGTAAACCCTGACTACAACAGCCAGCAATGATCATGAGAGAACCAAAAGATCTACGAAACTGTGACTCTTAGGAATAAGTGGGAGAATTAATGAATGAGTGAAACAACAGATCATTCTTTTTAATCCATAGTTGCAAAATAATGTCTAATATCAACTTAAAATTATTCTTTGATAACTATAAATAATGATGTTTAAAGAAACTTAGGGAGTCCGACTAACTTTAAGGATTTACCAGAATGAATGTTCTGCTTGGAAAAATGAATCAAGCAATGAAAGGAAATTTTCATTGGTAATTTGAAAGTTATTCTCAGAGCTATTTTAAAGCTCAAATATTATATTCATTCACAGAAGATAAATTTTAATATTAGTATTTATTAAGTAAAATTATTTCAGCAATTTTGAATGGAGCAATGATTTCACAAATTAAGAATAGTAGCTCCAGGCAATAAGCACTATAGCTTTATAATAATGGTTGTAAGATACTCCAAATAATTTGTTACACAGCTATGTATTACAGTGCCAACATTTCCAATTTTGTAGGAATACAAAAATACAAAACACCAAAGCCACTACATTTATAATTGCTAGTTCCAAACATTCAGAAAAGAACATTGACTATATATCCATGTGCCAAATGAATCATTTGTCCACATTCATTGACATAACCCACCCATTGCATAGTATTTATTTTAATACAGCTAACTTCCTCGTCAGATGTTGGCTAAGCATCCTTGCTACTGCTTTCTGATCTATTTTATACCAATGTGTGAAAAACTGACAAAATGACATATCAGTCCAGCAAAGCAGGAAAGACAAAGGTCCTGCTTTACCTATGGTTTCACTTTCTGCAGATTTAGTTACCTACAGTCAACAATGGCCTGAAAATATTAAAAGGAAAATTCTAGAAATAAACAATTAAGTTTTCAATTGCATACTGGTCTGAGTAGCACAATAAAGTCTCGCACTATCCACTCCCATCCTGCCTGGAACATGAATCACCCCCTCTGTCTGGTATAATTATGCTGTATTCACAATCCACCTCTTAGTCCCTAAGTAACTCTCCCTGTTATCAGATTAACAGCCAGACATATCATAGTATTTGTGTTCAAGTGACCCTTATTTTACTTCCTCATGGCCCCAAAGTACAAGTGTGGTGTTGCAGAGGAAAAACCACCAAACTCCAAAGGACAGATGAACCCTGCCACTGAGTGACTACTCTGCAAAGCAAACACACAGGGTTTGGTACTGTTTAAAGGTTCAGGCATCCACAGAGGGTGGAGGGGGAGCTTGCAGTATATCCCTCTGGATAAATGGGGACTGCTGTGCTGGAAGCTGGGTCAATATCCCAGGCCACCCCTGCATTCCACAAGATTGTGGATATTGATACTTTGGTAGGCCAAGGTGGAAACTGTGAGTTTAGTCATTTTGTTGAATAATAAAGTTGTGAGCATCTTAAATGCGGTCGTATCAGTAATTTTACTTTACCAGAGGTGAAGAAACCAAGCGGCACTTGGAGAAGTAGAGGGAACCAAGGTTTATTGCACCCGCAGGCTCACAGGATCTGTGTATTCCAAAGTCTGAGCCTTGAGCAAATACATGAAGTTACTTTCATATCATTTATAAGGTAGAGTGAGGGTCTTTTGGGGGAGGAACTTTACAAATATGGGAGCAAATTGAAAACAGTAACAGGATGGGCACAGCTTGTACAGGGTAGTGAGCCTGTTTTTAGAAACAAAAGGAACACTGTAGACTATTGACTCACTTGGGTTTTGATACATTTTGAACACAAAATTTCTATAGTTGAATCAGACCAGAAAATGATGCTTATTTTTGAGATAACTAGACTAGTAATACTGTTTCTAGTACTTGATCGGTTTCGCTGGCTGGCTGAAATACATGGGTAAAGCTGAGACATAAAAAAAATGACATTAAAAAATATAAATGTCTATTTATTTGCCTATCTCACCAGAGCATAGGCTCTGCAATCTGGTGTGGGGTCACCTCTTGTGTATAAGCCACGTCAATAAGCAACATCTTTAATTAGAAAATTGTGTTTCTCTAAAGAGGAGCAAGAATTTGGTCTCTTGTGAAAAATATCTGAGTACAAGATCCTTCTGTCCTTTTATAGATTTTTTTTTCTTGCCAGGTAGCTATCTAATCATTTTTGTTAGTAACTAAACTCTGTCTTTACAAAGCACTCAATTTAGTTTGCATTGAAATAATAACTACAAGTCTCCATTTCAACCTCGTATTTCACCTCTGTAATAAGATGTAAGTAAATGACATAGTTATACAATGTAGAATGTAATTTGAAGGACCCACTTAGGGGGATGGAAGTCTAAGCATGGCATGGGGCAGGTCCCAGACATATTCTGGGCCTCAGGTGGTGCATGGCTTTTCCCAGAGTGTGAGCTGCTCGGCAGTGCCCACTGAGGAGTGCCTGGCTACAGAATTCCTACTGAACTTCATCAGTTGATATGTGCATTTTGATAAATGGTGTATCTATTGGAGGACTTTGTGTTCTGTAAGTTTCCTTCTTTTTCTGCTTTTCACATTTTTCACTTAGTGTGCAAGTGATAAAATGATTTGTACTCTAGCTGTTTAAAGTGTATGTACCACAAAAACCATGTATGAGGTCCTGAAACATCAGGGCTGTGAATAGACTGGTTCTGTGTTCCCCAGTACCTATTTTCATATTGTGTTGTCACAGCAGCGGACATGTGTAATGCAAATTGTTCTCTAGACAGCCTGCAGGACCACTGGGGGGCTTTGGAGATTTTAGTGTGGTCTGCGATATAGAAATCTTCTTTAACATGGGTTACTCTAACTTTACTAACACAGTACCTTCAGACATTTTTATATTAAATGTGTGTTATTTCCCTGACCATTTCAGTAATGTGTTCCCTTGATATGAGAACCAGGTCTTTATGTTTGCGAGTCTGACGTGTGAGGGAAAGGAAGCTTCATGGAGGGCTACATTTGTATTGCTTCAGATTGCACAACTCATGAATCCTTGTTTGTTCTATAAAACAGGACACAATCCGTGTTGGTTTCTTTTAAGAGAAAATGTGATGCACCACTGTACAACTGCTATACAACCATTAGAATAGCTGAAGTTTTTTTTTAACTGATAATAGTAACTGTCCTTGCTGGTGGGAATGCAAAATGGTACCTCACAGAGAATATTTTTTAAGTGATGAAAATGTTCTGTGTTAAATAGTGAAAATAAGACATTTTAAAAAACATAGAAAGATATATAATATCTTTCTATGCCCAAAAAGTAAACATCAAGTATGTAAATTTTTAAAACCATTCCAGATGTCAAGATGAATGCAAAATATGTCCAAAGAATCTGAATGCTTCCTAAATGTACCAAACAACATCATTAAAGGAGCTGGCAGAATAAGGTGCTAAAACTAACTTTGGGAATGAGTGGAGTCTGTAAGACGGAGGGCAAAGGAGGTGTAGAAGAGAACTTTACTGTAGCTGATAAAAATGGGATACAGGTTAGCACCTGTCATACAGCCATATGTATCCACTGGAATTGAACAACTAAGTCTTTTAACAGCAGATGGGAGGAGCCAGGTTTCTCACAGAGTTGAAGTTTACAGATAAGCAGGGGGAGGGGAGAATTATAAATGAGGTAATAGTTTAGAATTGAAGACCATAGAAATTATGTTTAACTTAATTTAATGGAGATCCAGAGGGTTACATATAGAAATATTCTTACACGTGTGTGTATATAGTTTAACCCATAATTCCTCATTCTGTCAGCTGAGGGGGTCTAAAAACAATGACACCTTAAAAGGAACAAACACACCCAGATCTTGGTTTCTAAAACCACTGTATAAAAAAAAGAAACCAGGGCCCCTTAAGAAATTGGCTGGCTCTGCCAAAAACAGGAAATATATAAGATGAGCCTGGGATATATTATAGTGCCAGGATGTAAAGAAGTAGTCAAAACAAAATAAATAACTGTGTTGATGTATACCAAAGGGCTATGATACAGAAGCCACAGAAAGAGCACAGCTAGAATAAGTTCAACAAGAAAAAACTCTACTCTCAGGCAGGTGGAGAATGACTCCCACCTCTTAAGTGTAGTTTGTGACTGATGACTTTTTTCCAAGGATGGTCTTCATTTTAGAGTTGGTAGAGCCCTGACTGCATAATTTATCCTCAGAATGGTTTTTGGCTGAATTGGCCAAAGTTAGCCAAATTGAGAAGAAGGTGACAGCTGCTGTCACCACTCTGACACCTCACAATTCTAGTTATAGAGCAAAGATGATCTGTTAAAACTCCCATCACCACAAAGTTTGCACTTCCAACTTTGTTGCTGAGACTATCTACTTACAAATCACCTTAGGAGTTTTTGAACAATGCAGATTTATGGGCTGTAACCTAGAGCTCCTCAGTCAGAGTCTCTGCAGTTGAGAAAAGAAGGAACACCAAGGGTCAGGCATGTGCATGTTAAAAAAAAAAAAGTTTCTCCAGTGATTTTTATGGTGTATGTTGAAGTTTGAGAGTGACAGGTATCAGAGCTGTATCACTATGGCAGAAATAAAATATTTAGTTTTAAAACATCAACAGTATCACAAAGTAGAAATTAGCTCCTTTGTTCTATAAGATACTTGATCTGGGTTTTTTTTCCCCCAAGAAAATAACATAGATAAAAGGGAAAGATTAGAAGTTAATTAAAGGACACTTCAGGTGTAGGAGTATAATTCAGTAGAACATGATAGAACATGTGCTTAGCATATACAAGGTATGAACTTGTGTTTAACTTAATGTAGACCCAGAGGATCTATATTGGGTTTAATCCCCTGAATAGAGGAGAGGGATCCTTCAGTTATAAACTATTAAAATAAAACAAACCTTATTTGACTCTTAATTCAAACAAATCCAAGGTAAAACAGCATTATGGCTTGAATCTAGATGTCCCCCCTCACTCTCATGCTCCTAGGTAGGGCTTTTCATAGGTGGCTGGATCTAGGGTGCATGAATATGAACTCATGTTATGTGATAACTAAATTAATCCATTGATTGGTTTAGCAGAATTCTGGGTGTGGATAACGAGTGATACCAACCAAAGGCTTATCTCCTGGATAGAATAAAAAGGAAAAAAGACAAGCTTGCTGCTTTAATTACCTCCTGCCTACCCCGCCATGGACTGTTTCACCTTTGCCATGCCCTTCTGCTGTGCTGCCCTACCTTACCAGCCACCTATGGACTGAAACCTATAAAAAATGTAAGCTAAAGTAAACTTTTCCTTCTTTAACTTTGAGTGTTGGGCATTTTGTCTCAGCAATGAGAAAAGTAATTAAGACAGTATGTTAAGGCTACTGGGAAGATGTAAATATTGAGTATGCATTAACTGATACTAAGGAATTAGAGTTCATTTTGTTATGGTGATTATGTAAATAGATGCTGCTTCCCATTTTCATGTATTTAGGACTTTTGAAGGGGTAGAAATTACATAATACCTGATATTTTAAAATACTCTAGGAAAGATTAAAAATTGGACCAGTGATTGGGGAGGAAACAGATGGGACAGATGTGGCAGAAAGTTGATGGCTATTGAAGATGAGTGATGGCTAATGGGATTCATTTTACTCTCAAATTTTTAACATTTGAGAATTTTTGTATTGACTCCTTAAGCAGAAATGGCAATGCAAAAATGAGTTGCCAGAGATAGAATTCTGGGAAAATGATTTGGTGTATCCTTAAAAATTTGAACATGAAATTACCATGTGATCCAGAAATTCCACTCTTAGAGATATATATACAAGACAATTCCAAACATAGATGCAAATACATTTACACACATGTTCATGTCACACTATTCATAATAATCATAGGTGGAAGCACCCCAAATGTCCATCAGCATTTAAATGGAAAAACAAAATATGGTTTATACATACAGCATGGTGTTATTCCACCACAACAATTACGACATTGTGATATAACATAGATGAACATTGAAAACAGTATGCCAAGTGAAATGAGCCAGACACAGAAAGAAATACTCTGTATGATTCTGCTTATATGAGGTATCTAGAATAGGCAAAATCATGGAGCTAAAAATTAGAATAGAAGTGAAAGGAATAATGAAATATTGCTTAATGGGTCCAAAGCTGCAGTCTTGGGAGATGAAAAAATTTGGAAATAGAGATGTTGTTTTTACAGCACTGAGAATGCGTAGAATGCCACTGAAATGTTCACCATAAAGTTGTTAAGCTCATGTTAGGTTAATTTCACCTCAATTTAAAAATAAAGGTGGAGCTTGCTACCCTGGTAAGCAGCTGTGGCCTAGCAAGCTGCGGCTACCCCAGGGCAAGAACCATCAGTGTCTCTTGTGATCCACACCATGTTGGAACTTAGGGCACTCAGAAACCAAGCAGGTAGCTCATCGCCCTGGCAAGTGGCTGTGGCCCTACAAGCTGGGGCCGCCCCAAGGTAAGAACCATCAGCATCTCCTGAGATCCATACCATGTTAGAACTTAGGGTGCTGGGAAACCAAGCAACCAGCTCATTGCCCTGACAAATGGCTGTGGCCTGGCAAGCCTCAGCCACTCCAGGGAGAGAACCATCAGCGTCTCGTGAGATCCACACCACGTTGGAATTTAGGGCACTCAGAAACCAAGCAACTAGCTTGCTGCCCTGGTAAGTGGCAGTGAGCCTACAAGTGCACAGGCTGGAGGACTGCAAGATAGCCGACTAAATGGTGGCATGATAAGAGAGCCTCTCTGAAAAAAAAAAAAAACTCAGAAGCTGGAATCTGACAACATGGAGAAAGCCAGACAAAAGGAGAGGAATTCTCATGACCCAGGAAGAAACCGAGGAAAAAGAAAAAGAAAAAAAAAAAAAAAAGAAAGAAAGAAGAAGAAGAAGCATAGATGGAGGGCTGGAGCTGGGCAAGCCCCAGTCACTGTACCGGCACGTCTTAGAGTTGACTCATGATTGAGCTGAGATCGTGGCCCTGCCAAGAGCGGGGGTTGATGAGCTCCAGACCCTCGGCTGGGGGAGGCACTGCAACAGGGAATAGAAACAGCCAGTTAAGCTGCGTGAACTTTGGTGAGTGACAGGAACTGCATTCCCCAGATCAGGAGGACCGGCTAGGTGACATTTTGGAGTTGGGAAGGGCTGGCTTGAATCAAAACCCAAGGCCACTTTGGTTGACAGCCCCTGGTCCAAAGCAGATTGGTAGGATCTGCTTGGGCTGGGCCAGGCCTCTGGTTGAAACCCAATAGGTGGGGAGAGATTGCTGTGATCCAGTGGCATCCCCAGGGAACACACAAACTTGCTGAAGCATAAACTGGTTGACTGACGTAGGGGGAGGGGCTGGCTCTCATCATGTACCTGGCAGATCCGCAGCAGACTATGGGGGCGGCACTTCCCTAGCCAGTGTGCTGCAGAAAAAACTTTAAGCGATACAAAAGGCCCAGAGACCTCTACCACCCACCCGTCTGAAGGGGGCTGGAAACATGACAAAATAGAGAAAGAGCAAAAGGTCTCTAACTGCAGAACCAGGGAAAGTGAGTCCAACAGAGGTAAATGTAGAGGAGGTTGAGAGCAGCAAACCTGTAATGTCAGAGACAGCCTCATCAGAAATAAAGAAATTCCTCCGTGACCTCATCGACAAATTTATATCTGAAATTCTAACTCAGGTGAAGCAAGATTTAAGAAGATTACTAAAAGAAGTCCTGGGTAATCCTCAAGTAGACACAAATGAAAGAATAGAGGAACCCAGAGAAAAGAGAGAAGCACTTGATGAAGAATATAAACAAAACCTAGAATATATGAAACAGATCCAAAGAGAATATCAGGAAATTAAAAACTCCATTGAAACTTGGAAAAACCTTTTAACAGAAACTAAAGACAAACTTTCAAAACTTGCAGATTTGCAACATATGATCTCAAAAGGAAGGATCTCTTAAAAATAACAAGGAACCAGGAAGCAATGATACAAAGGCTAGAAGATGACAAGAGGATTTATAATCTAAGAATAAAATATGTGAATGAAGATGCAGCAACAAATACAAATGAAATAAGTCTATTCACAGAAATAATTAAGGAAAACTTCCCAAACATAGGTAATGGAAGTGAAATTCAGATAAATGAGGCATACAGAACTCCAGCCAGCTATAACCAAAACAGATCTACACCCAGACATATAATAATCAGGATCCCAGAAATCCATCACAAGAACAGAATATTAAAAGTGGTCAGAGAAAAGAAACAGATTACCTATAAAGGAAAACTCATCAAATCACAGAGGACTTCTCAGTGCAAACCATCAAATCAAGAAGAGCTTGGAGCAAAATATTCCAAGCCCTGAAAGAAAATAACCTCCAACCCAGAATGATGTACCCTGCAAAACTGTCTCTCAAAATTAATGGAGAGACAAGATATTTCCACGACAAAGAGGAACTGGGGGAGTTTGTGACCATCAATCCAATCCTGCAAATAATACTGAAGGATATTCTAGAGAGAGAGAAGAAAATCACCAGGGTTCCAGGAATAATGGCAGAAAGGCCTCAAAGAAAAGGACAGACAGTGGAATGAAGGAGAAAAGTAAACAAACAACAATGACAGAAAAATAGCATGGCAGAGATAAGATAGAGAAGATTGGTTACATCACTGTTTTATCTTGACTGATTTTATTTGAATCTGGTATGCTTGAGAGTGTCGAGTCTGAGAGTAGGGGCAACTACTCTGAAGATGACAAGATTCAATAGGATACCCATTCTGGTTTGATTGTTAACTACGTTTGAAGCCCTACAATGTCTCCAATGTTTAGATTTTATTAATAGTGTAATGTAGTGTTAAGCTTAACTATACTATGTTTGATATAGACAATTTTATTGAAAATAACAAGAGACATCATAGTAACTACCATGGTTTTATATGTCCTTTCCATTTCATGTTTCTCTAGGAATTTGTATTGTTGACTTGTTTTGATTTGTTTCTCCTAATACAGAAAGGCTAGGTATATGTGTAGAGACTTACACATGTGTAGAACTTCTAAGTAGTTTACAAGAATGGGTTATAGTTATTGTAAAAGAAAAAAAAAGAGAGGAAAAGAAAGTATTCTAAAGGATATAACTGCATGTATGTTTGAGTGAGTGGGATTAGTAACCATGTTCCTAAAGTTTTAGTTGGATGGATGAACAAAACTGATTTCAGTCTCACTGTTTGGGTGTCCACTTTGTAGGCTTTACTTTTGTAACTTGAACAACTATTTCAAAGAGGAAAATATGTAATTATCAACTAGTGACTTCTTACTGGTTAGTATTTTTGTTTTTCTGTTTTGTTTTGTTTTTGAGATTTTGTATTATTTCTACCCTCTTTCTGTTTCAAAATTTTTTTCTTTAAATAAAATAGTTAAACTGGAAAAGAAAAACAAGTGCATGGGCTGAGATTCAAACATCCCCCCTCCGTTAGCAAGTTCTGATTAATGGTACTGCTCTATTCAGTATTCTGTTTTGATAAGTTCTATAATGTTCTGTATTTCCTTTGATTTTGCTATACCTGATTGAAAGAACAATTATTGTGAAGACAATGAGATATACTATGGTACCTATTACTGTTATCCTGGTAATCTGCTGTGAAGTTCTGTACCAATTTCACTATACTGTCTCAACTGGCAAAAAATAAAAATAAAAAAATAAAGAGGTACGAACCAAAAAAAATAAATAAAAATAAAGGTAAGAACTTACACACCTATGAGCTGCAGCTCTACTCATAGCTGTTGCTTCTGTGGTCAATAGAAATGGGGTATGAACAAGGGACATGCTAACAAATGCCCTGTCACATTTATAGGACACTGGATTTTATAAGCATACATAACATTTTATCCACATTAGCTGTTTTGATTCCTTGGAGGAAGATTTTTTAATGAGATTATATTAAATCAGACCTAGAGTCCTTACTCAGGAAAAACTTACGTTGAGGCTTAATTAAATTAAATCCACAGAATGAGACTGAATTTTAATACATTATAGATTATCACTGACACCATTGTTCCACTTAACAATTATATCTGTCAGATAGTGGAGAAAGGGGAGACGTAAAACTGTCAGCACAAAATGCCTTCCCTAATGTCAATAAGCCCTCTTCCAAGTGCAGCGTGTAGCTGATGCCTTGACATAAAGTCAGTCCAAAATGTAATAAAACTTTAAAAACTAGTAGGCATCTTACTCTTGTATTCATCAAAACCACTGGCCTAAGACACTCCCTGTTATGATAGTGATAATTCTACATGGAAGATATAGACAACCTATAGCCCCGCCCTTGTGTTCTCTTAACCTCATCAACTTTCTTGACTTTGTCATCTTGCAGAACAATTTTAATATCTTTCCCCTCCTAAATATTTATTCTGTGTCATAAACATTTGCACTCCTCTGTGCAATTGCTGTCTGAGGATTCACTTGGGGGTCAGACTGCAGACACACCGATTGAAAATGTGCAAACCTGTTGTCCAGGGATGTGTCCTGTTGATAATCTGGGTGTATGTATGGCTGGGAGGCACCCAGAAAACACATCATGAGGCAGAAAGGCTGCTGTGCAACTTAGATTTCTCTTCATTTAAATCCTCATTTACCCCGGTACTATGGACATTCTATTCTAGGGGTGGCTTAATAGATGACAACGTCATTACATGCTGCTTTTAAAATACAGTGGGGGCAGTTCTTGTCATTCCAAGAATGGACATCAAGGGCTGGTGGGAAGATTTTAGACAAATTCTTATGAAAGAAAAACATCAATTTGAAAAATGCCATGCATGATGTAAAATTTTCCTTTAAAATAAATTTCAAGTGTCAAAATAATGCATTAAAAGCAAACTACTAAGTAAATAATTCTTCTGATGTTAATTGGCACTGACAAAAGTCTGTGAGTTAGTTAGAAGAGCTCATTAAATCAGACTCTACTAGGCATGGACCACTGTACTGCAAAGAGCACCTTTTGTACCTGATCCAGCACAAGGCCTGCACAACAGGTATCTGTGAGCTCAATTTACAGAAAAAGAAGCTGAGTCCCAGGGAGCTTGGACTTCACAGCCAGAGCTCACACAGAGAAAAAGCCAGGACCTGAGCTGCTTCTGAGCTTGAAGCACAAACCAGAGGTCTCATGCTCAAAGCTCCAAGCTCAGCTAGAAATATTGCCTCGAGTTCTCCTTGTGGAGTGGGAGGAGATGGCCTGATTGTGAATTATACAGCTCCATGAAGACCTGTCCTCTGCTGTTCCTCTCCATGAAGAGCATTTGTCCCCTGTATCCTTCTGTAGATAGATCTGAGAAACTGTTCCCTCTGTCCTTGTGTCTTCATTGTGGCTCATACAAGAGCCACCCCACCTTTTCCATTCCCAGTCTGAACACTGCTTCCTCTCCCCACCCTCCTTCACTTCCATCATTATGAAAACACCCCTGTCTTCCACCAACTAGTGTTGTAACTAGCAAGGCAGTGCTGGCTGACCTCGGTGCGAATTAAAACATAGCCAAGATGCCAAGTTTTAAAGTTGTCAGACCTCCATTTCCACAAAGAGGAACTCTATTTTCACTCATACCCCAGCAAGAGATTAGCAGCTTGAAATCACTTTGACAGTGTCAGCTGCTCTATTGCATACCACAGGGAATTTTAATTCCAGCCTGTGAAATTGTAATTGCTTCTCAAGGAGAAGTGAAGAATCCTGGGTAATGGCCACAGCCAAGCTCAGTGTCAGAGTTGCCAGTCGCTGCCACATCAGATATTACTTGCTGTTCTTCAAAAATCAGTCCAGCTTTCCATGTGGGAAGTTGAACTGGGGAGTGAAACTGAATTAACAGAAACTGTCAGCTGTTCCGAACAGCACAGACAGCAGTGTGACAGAGGTGGGTGACTTCCCATCAAAAAAGGTAACTTTTTCTCTTTCTTTGGTTAAGATAGAGTTTCACAAACAGATTTCATTACTCAAGGTATGTATGAAGTTAAATGATGTCATTATTAAGCAAAAAAATTACCTGGCCCATGGCATGATAAGATTAAAGCTGCCAATTTCTTTTTAGTATTTCCCAGAAAGAAGGGGTGAAAAGTGACTCAAAAGAATAATTAAAATAAGATAACAAGTCCACATCAAGTTGATGGTTGTGATGGATTAAAATTACTTGCTATCAAAGTTAAACTGGCTGAGAAATGACTTCCTGGCTATGGTTGGAATAAAGAGAGTCTGGAGTTACCACTTCTGATCACAAAACATTGAAAGATAGGGAAAATATCTGCAGAGGGGAGGACTTGTTACTTGTCACCTTCTAACCACATACCAGGTTCTGACCAGTACTGGGAGCCACTGAAATTAATTTTTCTCTCTCTTCCAAAAGTCAGAAAGGAAGAATGGGCTAAATATAATTTCTTAGAAATATATTCAGACCATAGTCTTGCCCTTTTGTTTTAGAAATTACAGGAGATTCAGACACAAGCTTTGCTTTTCATCATTTGATGAGTTTTAGAACATATTTCACACTTTATAGTTCACTTTTCTAATTAAAGAAAACTTTCCTTTAGGTGCTACGGGTACCCAATCCTCTTTCTGTAAAAGCAGGTAGCAAAAGCTTGAGTTTGTCTTTTTAATGTTATTATCTGTTTGATATCATATATCATTACTGTTATACCTAGTTGAGTAACTTTTTAATCAGAACATAATATTTGCACATTATAATAACATATATATATATATATATATATGTGTAATCAGGGTAGTAGACACTTCCATCTCATCAAGTGTTGATTATTTTTATTGGTAGGAATTTTGTACTCTTCTGGACACTTTGAAATTGTTTTAACCAATAGTTTACCAATAGTTACTGTGCTGTGCCATTAAAAAAAAAAAAAAACCAATTCCCCATCTTAACTATGTTTTTGTGCCCTTTCTTGAACTTCTCCTCATCCTCCTGTCTTGGCCATTCCCAGGCTCTAGTGACCACAATTGCAGACTGTTCCACTCTGAAATAGACTTTGTAGTTTCCACAAGTGGGTAAGAACGTGTGGTATTTGTCTTTCTGTACCTGGCTTATTTCATGTAACAAAATGGGCCTCAGTCCCATCCATGTTCCTGAAAATGACAGGATTGTATTTTTTGTGGCTGAATAATTTTCACACATGTGCATACCTGCATGTCCACCCCACATTTGCTTTATCTGTTCCTCTCCTGGAGGGCACTAGGCCTACTGATGGTGTTGTGCACTACACCCCGCCATGTAGGTATCTCTTTGGTATAATAATTTCATCTCTTTCTGATATGTGTCCATGACAGCTAGACTGCGTGGTAGTTCTATTTTTAGTTTTTCAAGGAAACTCTATATCATTTTCTCTAATGGCTATACAAAATACATCCTCACCAACAGTGTATTAGGGTTTCCCTTTGTCTGCAAAGTCACCAGCTTTTGTTATTTCTTTAATGACAACCATTCTAGCTGGGATGAGATGATATCCTATGGTGACTCTAATTTGCATTTCTACAATTAGAGATTGAGCATCTTTTTCTTGTTGGTGTTTTGCATGTCTGCCTTAGAGAAGTCTCTATTCAGATCTTTAACTCCTTTAAAAATTAAGTTATTTGGGGTTATTTTCTGATCAGTGTTCTGAGCTCCATAAACTATATATTCTAGATAATCCCTTGTCAGATGAATCATTTGTAAATATTTTTTCCATTCTGTAGATTGTCTGTTAACACTGCCAGTTATTTCCTTTGCTGTCCAGAAGGTTATTAGTTTGATATAATCCCATTTGCCTATTTTTATAATTGTCACTTTAGCCTTAGAGGGCCTATAAAAACTAATTGCCTATGTCAGTGTCCTAACGTATTTCCTATATGATTTTTTATAGAAATTTCATAGCTTCAGGTTTTATATTTAGGTCTTGATCCACTTTAAATTGACTTTTTTTTTTTTTGAGACAAGGTCTTTCTATGTAGTTCAACCTGGTTTTAAACTTGCTTTATAGTCAAAGCTGGTCTTGAACTCCTGTCAGTCCTCCTGCCTCACTCCCTTGAGTGCTAGGATTATAAGTGTGTGCTACCATTCCTGGCTTCTATGTGTCCTTTAGAAAGTGAATTGGGTAATTTCCAAACCGCCTCTTCTTGTGGAATATTTATTCCATGCCCAGCTTTAAATTGATTTTTGTGTACAGTGAAAAGTAAAGGCCAAAGTTCATTCTTCTGCATATATGAATCCAGTTTTCTCATGATTATTTTTTGAAGAATCATCTTTTTTTCTACTGTATGTTCATGGCAACTTTGTCAAAAGCTGATCTGGCTGTATGATCATGGATTTCAAGTTCTGTAGCCTCTTCTATTAATTTAAATGTCAAATGTTATGCCAGTACCATGCTGCTTTGGTTACTATAGCTTTGTAGTATATTTTGAAGTCATGTGTTATAATGCCTCTGGTATTGTATCCCTTTTCAGGACTGCTTTGGAAATTCTGGAATTTTTTTTGTCATTCCATATGAATTTCAGAATAGTTTTCTGTATTTTAATGAAAAAAGTCATTAATATTTTGATAGAAATTGCATCAAATCTATAGATTGCTTTGGTAATATCTGCTATATTAATTCTTCTGATCCATGTACACAGGCTATTTCCCCTTTTTTGTATCCTCCATAATTTTTCATTTGTGTTTTATTTCTATTGTACATGACTTTTAGTTCCCTGTTTAAATATATTCCTAAGTTTTTGGAAGCTATTGTGAATATTGTGAGCTGTTCCACTCTGAAATAGACTTTTTAGTTTCTTTCTTGACTTCTTTTTCAGCAAGTTCATTATTGGTATATGAAAATGATACTGTTGTTTGTTCATTGATTTTGTATGCTGAAACTTCATTGAGTTTGTTCATCAATTACACAGCTTTTTGATGGAGTATTTAGGGTTTTCTGAACATAAAATCGTGTCATTTATAAACATGGATTTCTTCCAATTCAGTTTGGAAATTCAGATTCTTTCTTTTGAATTTGGATGTCCTTTATTTTTCTCTTTTCTAGGTATAGTAAAAGTGGACATCCGTGCTTCTAATCTTGAGAAATAATTTCAACTTCTCACCATTCAATATAATACTGGTTATGGGATATATTTATAATTATATACCGTAGTATTTTGAGGCATGTATTGAAGGAATGGATTTACATTATGAAAGGATGTTGAAACTTATCAAGTGATTTTTCTGCTGTTATTGAGACAGTTTTGTCTTTTATCCTATTGATGTGATTTATCATATTTATTAATTTGCATGTGTTGAGCCATCTATGCCTCCTAAGGATGGTTTTCACTTGCTTTTCATAAGCTCTACAGGTCTATTGTTTCTTATTGTATCTTTGTCTGGTTTTGGCATTGGGGTAGTACTGGCCTCATACAAAGTTTGGCAGAATTCCTTTCATTTTAAATTTCTGAAATATTTTCAGAACAACTGGAATTATTCTTCAAATGTTTTATAGATTTCACCACTTATGCCTGTATGTTTTTTTAGATGAGAGATGTAAAATTAGTGCTTCAATCTCATTAACTCATGATTTTCTGTTTCTTCTTTTTTCAGTTTTGGCAGAAATTTATCTATATCCCCAGGTTTTGCAATTGTTTAGCATGTAATTGTACATAGAAGTTTCTTTTTTTAATTTTTTTTATTTTAAAGAGGGTAAAATTAAACATAACAATACAAAACAGGACATAAGAAGCAATGTAAGTGACATAAATTTCAAAGCAAGACAACCAGAGATCTTCACTATCTATCATATTGTCTCTTGTTTTCTTCCAAATAGTTGTCCATATCTTTGCATACAGAGAATTCATACAAAACAACATAGTATAAAACTGATCTGAACAGAATGAGGAAGGTGTTTTTAGGTCTTCAAGACCAGAAAATAGGGAAGTCAATAATTTCTGTCATAGTGTCTCTTATTCTCTTCAAAATAGCTGTCCAGAGCATTTGCAAGATGGCTGACTAAGTGGTGGCATGATAAGAGAGCCTCTCTGAGAAAAAAAAATAAAAATAAAAACAACTCAGACACTGGAATCTGGCAACATGGAGAAAGCCAGACAAAAGAAAAGGAATTCTCACGACCCAGGAAGAAACTGAGGAAAAAGAAAAAAAAAAAGAAAGAAAAAGAAGCATGGACAGAGGGCTGGAGCTGGGCAAGCCCCGAGTGCTGTACTAGCATGTCTTAGAGTCAGGTGACTCCCCATTGAGCTGAGATCTTGGCCCTGCTGAGAGTGGGGGTTGGTGAGCTCCAGACCCTTGGCTGGAGGAGGCACTGAGACAAGGAGTGGAAACAGCCAGTCAAGCTGCATGAACTTTGGTGAGTGATGGGAACTGGATTCCCCATATCGGGAGGACTGGCTGGGTGACATTTTGGAGTTGGGCAGGGCCGGCTTGACTCGGGACCCTAGGCAGCATCTGCTGATGATTCCTAGTTCAAAGCAGATTGGTGGGATCTCCTTGGGCAGGGCCACACCCCTAGTTGAAACCCAATAGCCAGGGATGAGGCTTTTCTGGGCCAGTGGCATCCCCAGGGAACACACAAACTTGTTGAAGCATAAACTGGTTGACTGGCATAGAGGGAGGAGCCAGCTCTCAGTGAGCAACTGGCAGATCCACAGCGGACTGAGGGGCGACAGTATAAGACTTCAAAAGCAGGTAATAATCAGACCAGAGTGGGTGTCCTAGTGAATCTTGTTATCTTCAATGTAGTTGCCTATACTCTCAGACTTGATACTATCAATCATAATAGAGTTGAATAAAATCTGTCAATATAAAACAGTACTCAAACCAGATTCAAATAAGATCAGTCATGATAAAACAGTGTAAGTTATACAGGGCTTCAGATTAAGTTAACAGATTAAGGATGATTACCATACTATGTCCTGCTATTTTTGGGGTAGCTGTCTGTGCCCTCAAGTCTAATACAAGTAGACAAACTGGAATAGAATATAATCCATCTAAACAGAGTGGTGTAAGTAACATAGGTTTTAAATCTTGATACACTATTAACAATATCCTCTGCCTTCCTTTTTTAGACTATCCCTCCCCCTTTCACTCCCACAGGGTGCACTGTGCATTTTGGGTCCCACCAACTCCCTCAGTTTTTAGATTGGGGGGTGCAACCTGCTATTTACCTAAGTGGTTCTGAACCTTCTCACTCCTGGACTTGATCTCAGGTTGTATTCCTTTACCTATAAAGGCCTCAAGGTTTCTCTCCCTTTGTTATAGCTGAGTATTTCTCTACTGCACATAAGTATCACGTCTTTCAAACCTATCTGTAGGTGCTGGTCAAGTTGCCCCTATTTCTCTCTGGTTCCCTGTCACATAGAACACACTTTTCTCATATTTGATTTTCGGTCCATAAATCCTTTTTTTAGGTTAATTATATTTCCTATACAGAGCATCTCGATGGACCCTACCTCTTTATCTACTCTGCCTGTGTTTCTTTTTGTTAGTGTATCAGGGCCATGTATGTTAGAGATTATAGCCAACCTTCTCTGCCTCATTTCTGCTCTGCTATTTTTCTGCCATTGGTTGTCTACTTTTCTCCTCCATTCTACTGTCTGCCCCACTCATTGAGGCCTCTATGCCACTGTTCCTGAAATCCTGGTACTATTTTTTCTCTCTCTCTAGAATCTCCTTCAGTGTTCTTTGTAGAGTTGCATTGGTGATCACAAATTCCCCCAGTTCTTGTTTGTCATGGAAGCATCTTGTTTCTCCATTAATTTTTAGAGACCGTTTTGCAGGGTACATTAATCTGGGTTGGAGATTATTTTCTTTCAGAGCTTGGAATACTTCACTCCAAGCTCTTCTTGATTTGATGGTCTGTGTCAAGAAGTCTACCATGATTTTGATGGGTTTTCCTTTATAGGTGATTTGTTTCTTTTCTCTTATGGCTTTTAACATTCTGTTCTTTCATTGAATTTCTGGAATCTTGATTATTATATGTCTGGGTGTAGCTCTATTTTGGTTGTAGGTGGCTGGAATTCTGTATACCTCATACATCAGAATATCATTTCCTTTTCTTATGCTTGGGAAGTTTTCCTTAATTATTTCTGTGAATAGCCTTTGTAATTCCTTTGTTTTTACCCCTGCTTCTTCATTCATGTTTTTTCTTCTTAAGTTACAGATCCTCTTGTCATCTTGTAGTCTTTGTATTGTTACTGCCTGTTTCCTTGTTATTTTTAAGAGATTGTTCTTTTCATGATCATGCATTTCAAACCTGTCTTCAAGTTTTGATAGTCTCTCCTTAGTTTCTTTCAAGCAGTTGTGCCAGCTTTCAATGGAGTTTTTAATTTCCTGGTAATCTTTGAATCTGCTTCATATATTCTAGGTTTTCTTTATATTCTTCATCAAATGTTTCTTTCCTTTTTTGGTGTTCCTCCATTCTTCCATCTGTGTCTTCTTGAGAGGTGCTTAGCATTTCTTTTATTAATCTTCTAATATCTTGCCTTACTTGAATTAATATTTCAGTTTTGAGCTCATCTATGAGGTCACAAAAATATATCTTCATTTCTGCTGAGGCCATGTCTGATCTTGCATGTTTGCTGCCCTCAATCTCTTTTGTATTTATCTTTCTTGGGTCAATATTCGTGGGTTCATGGGCTGGGGGCTTTTTCTTATTTCTCTCTCTTGTCATGTTTTTGGTTTCTTCCATACAGGTGTATAGTGGAGGTCCCAGCCCCTTTCCTTATTGGTTATGGTTCTTCTGAAGCACACTGGTGAGGGATTTCTGCCCTCTCCTGTTTGCTGTTGGTTATTGAGGTGCAAGCAGGGGTGGCATATATTGGCCTCTCCCCTCTGAGCCAGTCAACCTTTGGGGGTCTTCACATTAGTGTGTGCCGCGGGTACGGATTTGGTTCGGGGCAGCTTATTGGGTCCAGGCCAGGGGCATGACTCAGGCCAAGCAGATCCCACCAATCTGCTCTGGGTAGGGAGCAACCAATTGAAGTCACTTCTGTTCCTTTTTCATGCCGTCCTGTGAGTCATGGTGAGCACGAGTTTGGGTGGCCTGGCATGTCATGAGAAAAGTGTTGTGGCCGTTAATTTTAGCTGTTCCAATGGTAGCCCCAAGACTGTGTGTTTGACCAGCTTTTTTTCCTTTTAGTTTCTTCCTGTGCTGAGGGGATCTATCTCCCTCTGTCTGGATCTCTCCAGGATGTTTTATTCTGGAGTATGAGTTGTTTCTACCTGGGAGGCTCTGTATTTTGTTGCTTACCAATCAGCCATCTTTAGCTCCTCCTCCATAGAAGTTTCTTAGGATCCTTTATATTTTTTAAATTTAGGTTTATTAGTACTTGTACTTAGTATGCAATGTTTACATTCCTTGTATGGAGTTGTTTCACAGAAATAACACATCCCAATTCCTTTTCTTCACCACTTTTCCCTCATCTCTTGATTCCCTTCCTCTTTGAGAAAGATCTTTCTCCCTGCTTCCTGTTAGCTGTCTTTTATTTTGCTCTTTATTTTTACTCCGGGTTTCTTATGTAAGAGAAACCATGTGATATTTAAACTTGTATGCCTGATTTATTTCATTTAATATGGTCTCAATGTGCATCAATTTTCCTACAAATGACTCAAGTTTCTTTCTTTATGGTGTATTAGTACCCCATTGTGTGTAAACACCACATTTCTTTTATCCAATCATCTATTGATGGACAGATAGGTTACTTCCAAGATTTAGCTATTATGAATTGTGCTGCTATAAACATGGGTATGCATGTATCACTATATTATGTTACCTTTAACTCTTTTAGGAAGATAGCTAGAAGGGGAGTATGCAGGTCAAATGGAATTTCTAATTTCAGTTTTTTGAGACAGATACTCGCTGATTTCCATAATGGTCACACTAGTTTATAGTCCCAGCAACAGCATAAAAGGTTTCCTTTACCCCCATAGCCTCTCCACCAGTGGTAATTATTTGATTTCTTAATGATAGCCTTTCTTTCTTGGATAAGATTAAATCAGTGTTGGTTGAATTTGCATTTTGCCAATGGCCAGCAATATTAAGCATTTCTTCATGTAGTTACTGGCCACTTGGATTTCTTCTGTGAAGTGTCTGTTCATTTCATTTGCTTTTTGATTGGATTTTTTATTCTGAGGGATCTAATTTTTGAATTCTTTCTTTTCTAAATGAGTAATCTGTCTGAGAAATTGTTGGCAAAATTTTTTTCCATTCTGTATGCTGTCTGTACACTCTGTTGATTGTTTCTTTTGCTCTGCAAAAGCTTTTTTGTTTCATATGATGCCATTTTTTGATTCTCAGAACTATCTTTTGTGCAACTAGGTTTCTGCTCAGAAAGTCTATACTCCTGGCTTTAAGAGTTTTGTCTCATTTTGTCTTCCAGAAGGTTGTTTCTAGTTAACATTTAGTTCTTTAACCCACCTTTATTTCAATGTAGTCCACAGTGAGAGACATAGACCTACATTCAATCTTCTGCCTGTGGATGCTAGTTTTACTAACCCCATTTACTAAGTGGTTATCTTTCCTCCACTATGTGTTTTGGCTCCTTTGCCAAAGATCAAATAGTTGAATGTACTTACAATTGTCTGCTCCTCCATTCTGTTTCATTGATCTTCATGTCTATTTTTGTGCCCCAAACCATGCTGTTTTTATCAGTATAGATTATAATATACCTGCAGGTCCAAGATGGTGATGAATCCTGCTTTGTTCCTTTTATCCAGGATTGCTTTTACAATTCTGAGTCTTTTCTGGTTCCATATGAATTTTAGGATTGTTTTACATGTTTCTGAGAAGAATGGTGTTGAAATTTTGATTGGGATTGTATTTGTATATCAATTTTGAAAGGACACTCATTTTAATTATATTGTTTCTGTCCCTCCAGGAACAGGGGATAGCTTTCCATTTTTGGAGGTCTTCTTAAATTTACTTTCTCAGAGTGCTGTAGTTTTCATTGTAGACATCTTTCACTCCCTTAGTTAGCTTACTTCCTAGGTATTTAATTTTCTTGGTGCTATTGTGAATGTTATTTTTGCCTAGTGTACAGGAAAGCTATTGGTTTTTCTGTGTTGATTTTGTATATTCATGCATTACTGAATTTAGTTATTAATTATGAGTCATTTGTTGGATTCTTTGGGATCTTCTATATAGAGGAAAATATCTGCAAATAATAATTTGACTTCTTCCTTTTCTACATATAATCCCTTTTATTGTATTTTTCTTGCCCAATTGCTATCAAGAGAGGTTATAGTGAACCTTCTTGTTCTGTTTCTGACTTTAGAGGAAAAGCTTTCAGTTTTTCTCCATTTAATATGATGTTGGTGGTAGGTTGTCATAAATGGATTTTATCAGATTGAGATAAGGTCCTTCTACATCTATTTTCTTAAAAGTAATTTTATCATGAAAGAATGTTGGAGTGATGAGAAGACAAGATGGCCAATCAGTGAGCAACAAAATACAAAGCCTCCCAAGAGAAACAACTCATATGCCAGAATAAAACACCCAGGAGAGATCCAGACAGAGGGAGATGGATCCTCTTGACACAGGAAGAAGTTAAAACATAAAAAAGCTCATCAAATACTTCAGGACTACAACTAAAACAGCTAAAAATTATGGGACACAGCATTTTCACAGTGACCCACCAAGTTTGCGCCAGCTTGAATCCATGCCAGCTGGCATAGCCACACAAACTCATTCTTGCGGCCACTCACAGGAAGCACAGCAGTGCTGAAGTCAGGGGTTGATGAGTTCAACAGAGAGGGGAGCCGGTGAAGGGACCTTCATTAATCCACGTTCAGAGATGGAAATGAGACTCCCCTCCAACGGGAAGGGTGCGACCAAATGGGCAACATGTTGGAATTGGGTAGGAGGAACCTGAACTAGGAGCGACAGTGACTTCAGTTGGTTGCTCCCTCCCCAGAGCAGATTTGTAGGATTTGCTTGGACTGGGTCACGCCCCTGGCCAGGACCCAATGAGCCATCCCAAATTGATTCCCTGTGCCTAGCACACACTGACCAGGTGAAGGCCCCTGAAGTTTGGCTGGCCCAGTGGGGAGGGGCAAGCATACACAGCTGCATCTTACACTTCAGTGACAAGAGCAGGCAGGAGAGGGCGGAGTTCCCTCACCAGAGTGCTTCAGAGGAAATGTGAACAATAGGGAAGGGAGCTGGGACCTGCACTGCAACCTGTGTGGAGGAAGCCAGGATCATAACAGGAGACAAAGGCAGGAGGAGACCCCCAGCCCATAAGCCTGAGAGCCCTGATCCAGGAGAAGGAAAAACAAGGGAGACTGAGGGCAGCAAATATGCAACATCAGACATGGCTTCAATGGACATTAAGACATATCTTCGGGACCTTGTAGATGAGCTCAAAACTGAAATATTAGATCAGGTAAAGCAAGATATGAGTAGAGTAATAAAAGAAATGCTCTTAGGAAGCATCTCTCAGGATGATTCAAATGGAAGAAGTGAGGAACACAAAAAAAAGAGGAACATTCGATAAAGAATATAAATAAAATATAGAATACATGAAGCAGATTCAAAGAGACTACCAGGAAATTAAAAACTCCATTGAAAGCTGGCAAAATGCCTTAAAAGAAACTAAGGATAGACTATCAAAACTTGAAGACAAGTTTGCAATGTGTGATCATGAAAGGAAAGATCTCTTAAAAATAACAAGGAAACAGGCAGTAACAATACAAAGGCTAGAAGA